>JAFJYI010000458.1:0-225641 GCA_019022655.1 Acacia acuminata | reverse complement strand
AACTCGAGTTTGGTTATTGAAACTCGAGTCTTGCTTAAGTGCACAGTTGAAAACTCGAGTTTAGAAGAACAAACTCGAGTTTATATCGCTGAGTCTGAAATTCAAATTTGACGAATTTATAAAACCTTCTTGTTTGATCTTAATACTTTCTATCATCATTCATTAATATTCCTAGCTATGTTTAACCACTTTGTTAGTGAGTTTCAGATCATTTAGAGGATATTAAATGAAGGTTTGAGCAAAAGCAAAAAGTGATGTCAGCACATTAAATGCAAAGTTCAAAAAACTTGCATCCTTTTGGACAATCATTCTACACACGCTGCAAAGGGATTAATGTTTCCTTTCCACATCCAGTAGCTGCTCTTCCAACGGATTAAAAGTCAAGAAGTCAAGCACAAACACCTGTGCAACTGAATTAAGCAAAGTGTAGTGAGAGAAGAAGACCAAAGCTTAAGTTAATCCTTGTCTAATGAAGGCAACGGTTATATTGAAGATTACAACGGTCATTTAATGCTCTCTTAGTATAAATAGAGCTGCATTCAATTCTTCTCAACAATCAATCTGCTAGAAAACAAAAATCATCAAGTTGTCAACTACTCTTTAAGTTTTCTTGAGCAAAGTATCTGTTGATACAATTTGTACTTTAGTGTTCATATTTATTCACTCTTAGAGAGAGTTCATTTATTGTGAGAATCTCAAGTCAGGGGACTTGGAAATTGGGTTATTGATTGCAACTTGTAAGGAGGAGTAAGTTCTAGTGAGAGAATTACTCTTAAGTTACAGAGTGTGTAATCAATTGATATAGTGAAATCCTAGAGTGTCTGGGGACTGGACGTAGGTCAAGAGATTGGACCGAACCAGTATAAATTTCGTGTGTCTTGCTCTTCTTCCTTATACTCTGTTCAGCTTTGTTTTTAGTGTCCAAAAACAGAGTAATTAGAAAAGTTATTGAAATCCCCAATTCACCTCCCTCTTGGTGATTAAGCTCCACTTTCAAAAATATCTAAAATTTGAGGTGCAACTATGATGTAGAAATAAAGAAATGAAACCCTCACTATAGTGATCCTTTTGAAGTAGTATTAAGAATTGGACTAGTAGCAAATTTTGAGGACGAAATTTATTGAATAGGGGGGATTGTAATTCTTGAATTTTGGTCCTAAAGATTAAAGATATGCTAGTATCAAGCATACGACTAAGCCCAATTTAGGAAGATCCCGAGAATGTTGAGAGATAGAAAGACTCCGGTTACTATGGATTCGGCTCTATCGGGCATAGGGCACAATATGCATAAGCAGTAGAATTAAAGTGTCTACGCAGAAGGGCATATGACACATATACAATGTTATTTTGTTGTTAGCAAGATGCCACCTAACTACGTCATCATAAGGTATGGGGCAATTGGTCGAGCAAAATATGCCAATATAGGTGTGCACATGGTATTTCCAAGGCAGACATGTGTACCCTGTGGTTTTGGAAAAGACACCGATATGTGGCGCTATGTGGGGGCACACACACAAACTCTCTAACTTGGTTTCATTTGTGGGCCTCGGTATATGTGCCGAAATCCTAAGTAAAACCTTAATAGAATCCCAAGTAAGCACTAATAAACTAACTATAATAAAGTAGGTCATAATAGCTAATGATAACACAACTTTTGTGTTGGCTCCATAGGAATATGACAAGTGTCCTCTCATCATGACAAAGTACAAGATCTTTTTTATGTTAACATCTCTATAATACACCACCTAGCGCTTGAGTCCGAGGAATACACCGGTCTCCTGGTTAGTCACATACTTAACTTTTCAAAACACTGAACCCGAGAGTCAGGGGAATTCATCAGGCCTCCTTTTCCCTGACATAAAGTGGTACCTAATAAGAGAGAAAAAGGAAAAGAAGATGCTTCAAGGACACTTGGCATTATGAGATTTAATCACTTGGACACATGTCAACATAAGACCTAATTAAATGAGATTAAAGCTCAATCCTCCCAAAACCTCTATTTCAGCCAAGAATCCCAAAAGGATAGAGATTCATATTAAAACAACATCACATCCTCTCTCACACTTCAAAAGGTCAGCCAAGTGAAAAAAAAAAAAAGAGAGAGTAAATAGAAGGAAAAAGAAAAAGGAAGAGCAAAGAAGTAAGGTAAGCGCTCTTGCTCAATTTTCACCTTCTAAATCACCTTTCTAGCTCTTGAGGCCTTCATAAAAGTTGTTCCTCTCACACAAAAATTTCATATCTATGGTTTTAGTTTCTTGAGAAGAGGTGTTTTGTGTGGTATACAAAGTGCCAAAGTTTGAGAGATCAAGAATAAGCCCTAGAAAGTGAAAGAGGTGAGCTTAGGTTCTATTTTGATGTAAGTATTGTGTTGATTGGTGGAATTTTGTGGAATCCTCTTGTTGCCCTACTTTTTTGTCAAATAGGGTTTTTAAGGTTTCATTATGTTTTGTTCATATACATGTGGTTATATGATGTTTTGAAAGCATATGAACTTAGTTTAGTGAGTAAATTGTGAATTGGTCCATTGTTGTTTGAAACCCTAATATTTTAGTCAGAATAGGGCATGAAGAATGGCTATGATTTTTCTATTTTAAAGGTCTCCAATGGATTCTTCAGGAAAATTGTGTAGGAATAAGTTGCTGGTATGATTTTAGAGAGAATGGATTTGAAATTCAAAATTAGAATAATACTGTCAATTAGGGTTTCTTGGTGGCAGTTTTAATGTGCTGTGTTTGTGGGTGGAAGAATGTTGTCCAATGGTAATGAAACTTTTCAATCTAAAAATATACTTATCAAGCTTTAATTGGATATGCCACTTATGCCATTTGGACTAATACATTAAGAATTATGAATTTTTGAAGTTAGGCAATTAAAACTAGGACAATTTTGTGGCAATAAGGATTTAATGGGAATTATAAATTTGTGTGAGTACAAGTGATAGTGGGATGAATTTTTACCTAAAATTAGACTTAATAAAGCTCACATATATTTTGGAATCATTGCAATTGGATATATGTATATAAAGATATGAATTTTCAAAGTTGATTGAAAATTACGGCTCGGCTTTTAGGTTTTGTACGAAAATAAGAAAGTAAGGAAAATTGGTAGCAAAGTTAACTTCCAAAGGTTAAGATAACTAACCCTAGTATCTTTAGATAATGAAGAATTTGGATAAGTAATAACTTGCACATCTATGAATATGTAATTATAGGATTCAATATGCTCGGGACGACCAAAGGACCGGGAACCAGTTCAAGAATTGGGAAGACCACTAGGTAGTAACATTTCTCTCACACACTATATATTCCTTTATATGCATGTATGAACCATTGTGTTATCTGTGTTGTGAACACGAGATAGCCAATAGGGCCTAGTGGACCAGTGGGTCCTTTGGTCACATACCTTATTAAGTATTCAGATGAGAAGGGAAGAGGCCCAATTGACTATCCAACACTATGGGAAGGGTTCAGTGGGTCCTATGATTGTAGTCAATGTTTCATATCATGTTTATCTCTAAATGTTGAATGTGTTGTATGTATGGTTGACTACCATATTTAGTGTAAGCATTCTATGTGAATGATTAACTGTTACTACTAAAATTCGTATAAATCTCAGCCCTTTCCACAAATTTAGAATGTGGTCAGTGCAACGGATGCAGCTCCCAGGGCAAGGCAATAGATATCGACAATTGAAGGTTTCAAACCTATTCAAGTATTGTTGTTGGTCATCTGCAATTATATATTAAACTATTTTGGGATTTGTAAATATTATGGAAGCTGAAAATGAGAATATAGTTCATGTAGATAATATTAGAGTAGATGAAGAGCCTTCCTTGATTAATTATGTTATGTTATCTTCAACCCAAATGAATCTGATTTGTGACACAATTAGAGACCAAATTGTACGGGACACAAGTGATCCGTTACTTATGTAATATCATTTAATCAAATTATGTATTTTAGAATTGCTTTCTAAGTTGGCATTTTTCACTTTTTTGTAATTTTGATTTTAATTTTTCTATTATAATTAGTTCAAAAGCCACTTGTACTACTATCATTCTAAAAAGTTTCAATTTTACAAAAGCTACTTATGTTACTTGTGAGTCCAAACATAAATCATATTTCACAATTTGACTTTTTACCCAACCTTACTTTTTCATAAGCTAGATTGTAAATAAGTCATTTTTCCCACCACTATCACAAACACACACTTAGAAGTTCAACTTCTCTGTTTGGCTATTAAACAGGATCTCTACCCATTCTCTTTGGTTGGGTCAGATTTAGTGCTTGGAATTAAGTGGCTAGCATCTCTTGACATGATGAAGCCAACTGAAATGATAAGTACTTGATTTTTTGGGTTAAAGGAAAAAATACAAATTACAAGGGGTGACTTCAAAATTTGAACCACCAGTATGTTTACAGAGCTTAGAGTTTAAATAAATAGAAATATCAAAATGAACGATACTCGATAAATTCAGGTTTTTCAAGAATTCTCCACAGTTTTTGACAAACCAACATCTTTGCCCCCACCAGGTGTGCTTTTTCACATTTTTAACTTGCTACCTGATGAAGAACCTTTGAACTTGAGGCCTTATCATTTTCTGCACTATCAAAAGGATAAGATTGAGTCTCGAGTTAAGGCATTGTGGTTTCATTTGTCCCAACTCTAGTTTATTCACCAGCCCTGTATTATTGGTTAGCAAGAAAGATGGTACATGGCGTCTCAACCAAATTACTATGCTAGATAAGTATATCACCCTCAATGTTGATGAGCTGTTAGATGAGTTACACGGAGCTTGATACTTTTCAAAAATTGATTTGAAGTCAAGATATCATCAAATTCGTGTGTTGCCCTCTGATGTACATAAAACTGTTTTTCAAACCTATTTTGGTCACTATGAATTCGTGGTTATGCCCTTTTGACTGACTAATGCCCCGGCTACCTTTTCAGGCAATCATGAATAATCTTTTTCTCCCTTATTTGTGAAATTTTTTGCTCATATTTTTTGATGACATTTTGTTGTATAGTTCTCCTACGCAGGGTCACTTATTAGTTATTCCATATTTTATTTTAAAAACTGATTTTTAATAAGTTGAAGCAAGTATGTTATGTATCCTATTGGTTATTATTCTAAACTTATATTGCACATTTAATATAAGGGTTAAAGTGTAAAATTACATGTGATTTTTTTTTAAATTGCACCCAACACTAAGTGTTTTTTTTCGGTGCAAAGGTTTTATAAAAGTAGAACAAGAATACCCATTGATCGTTAGTTTGACTTTTTTTTTGTATTTTTAAGGGCGATATGACAATGACTTGGCTAAATTTCATAAAGCTAGAGAAAATCACAGAAAATGACAAATATTTTGAAAATTACAATTCAACCCTTCTCTCTTCCAATCCCAATTTTACTCATCGGGTTGCCCATCTCCACCTCCTCGCCACTTTTATTGCCACCTTTATGTAATTTTCAAAACTATTTGGGCCCTTTTATGTAATTTTCTTTAGTTCTCTCTCTTGCTAGATGTAATAAAATTTAATTAAGTCATCGCTCATGTCAACCTTAAAAATACAAAAAAATTCAAACTAATGATCAATAAGTATTTTTGCTTCACTTTTGTAACCACATAGTTACTTTTGCACCCAAAAGAAAACACTTAGGGTTGGATGTACTTTTTAAAAAAAAATCACATGTGTAATTTTACACCTTAACCGTTAATTTATTTAAAGACCCTATTATTTATAAGTTGAGGAAGGCCCGTTTTGAGACCTAATATTTTAAAGTTGAAGCTGTTTCGTTTTTTATGGTGCCGTCTAATATTAATTAATTATTTCAGATCTGTTTTATTTGCAGTTTAAATCTTAATATTAACTAATTTAATTAGTTTTGTTTTATTTGTGGTAAGCCTTTTACGGGATTTCATTGATGGGAGGCCGGTGGTTTAAAAAGATATACTAAATTCTTGTTTCATTTGTAATATTAATTAAAATCCTAATATTATTCAATTTAATTATATCTGTTTTCTTTGCAGTTGCCTTTTTTGGGATTTCATTGATGGGAGGCGCGTTTCTTGAGCACCGGCCTTTTTATAGAGCATTTGAATATGCGTAATATATTATGGGAATCAATTTTGTAAATTAATTTCGGTTTCCTATGGCTATATCTTGTTTGGGATACGGTACGAAAAATGATTTATGAAAAAATCAGATTATAAAATATGGTTTATGTGTGGATTGGTGGTAATATAAGTAACTTTTTGTGATTTAAACTTATAGTTCATCTAATATTTCTAAAGGTATTGACTGATACTAAAACAATACTTAAGGATCCTGAATGATACTAAAAAAAAATAATTCATGATCTTGAAAAATTATTTTAGAATCTTGAAAAAAATTATTTTTGGTATCGGTCAGTATCCTAAAATATTTTTTAAGTCTTGAATGATATTAAAAATATACTTCAAAATACTGAACAGTAATATAAAATACTTCATGGTATTCAAAAAATATTTTATGATCTTGAAAAATTATTTTTAGTACTAGTCAGTCCCCTAAAATATTTTTTAAAGTACTGAATGATATTAAAAATATACTTTAGGATACTGAACGATACTGTGCATAAGTCAAAATTCACTCAAAAGCTTTCCAAAATAAATTTTCAGATAAGTAATTTTAGGTCCAGAAATTCGATTGAAACAACTCTTCAACTGAACATAAAGAAACCAAAATTTCTCACAAGTCCGATTAGTACAGTGCTAAGTATGATTGGAAGCACTTAATCAGCGCACCAAACATGCATATGATGTTTTAATGGCAGCCAATATTTAAGCCGTTTAGGAAATTGTTTTTACACCTTTGGGGTTCGGTCATCTCACACGGTGAATAGTAATTAAGCAGCCAATAAGACCAGTGGCTCTCGCTAACGAAATGGTTGAAAGCGCTGTCACTATTAGATAGATAGATTATACTCCCTCTAGTGCTAACTATTTGTATTACAAACTTCGTTTTATAGGAGGAAGTGAAAAATAAAGGAGCGGCTTGCATCCACTGCCATCCTTTTCTTAAAAAATGTGCGGTTTTGGCGCAAACATAGTGAAGGCTGATGCTTTTTTTTTTTTTTTTTTCATTTAAAAATATTTCGGCACTGACAATCTAAAATAATACTTCATGATAATAATTAGTCCTGAAAAACTATTTCATGATTTTGAAAAATTATTTTAAGATTTTAAAAAAATATTTCAGAATACTAACTATTATTAAAAAGATACTTTAAGGATATTGACATAATAATCTTGAAAAATTACTTCATAATCTTGAAAAATTATTTTAGGATTTTGAAAAATGTTTTAGGGTATTGATTGATACTAAAAAAATATTGACGACACTTTGAAAAATACTTCATGATTTTAAAAAATTATATTAAGATCTTGAAAAAAATATTTTAGGGTACTAATTAATACTAAAAAGATACTTTCATAATACTTGATTGATCTGAAAAAAAATACTTTATGATCTTGAAAAATTATTTTAGAACCTTGAAAAAATATTTCAAGATATTGATGTTACTAAAAAGATAGTTAAAAAATTACTTGATCTACAATTTTTGAGGCAAATTTTTCCCTTTTATAAGAAGCAATAGTACCCTAAAAGTTTTTTTTTTTTTTTTTTTGGATATAAGGTTACTTTGAAAGTTTCCAAATGTAACAATGTTGCCCGCCCCATTAAAAAATTAACATTGATTTGTTAACAAATTGACATTGACTATTAACATTTTTAATTAAAAGGAGCAATATTGCTCCATTTTAACACATCTAGGGCAACCTTAAATCTAAAAAAACTTTCCGAGCAACATTGTTTCTAAATGAAAACTTTTGGAACAAATTTACACCTTCAACCTTAAAGATTTGCTGCTTCCCTCTGAAAATTACAGAGTACTATTTCCAAAATTTCACCCAAATTTCGGGAACCAATCATGAAGTTAATCTGTGATCATTATATTTGCAGTGTGAAAAAAATAAAAAGAAATGGCTTTGAAGAAATCATTATAAGAACCCAGAGCAAAAAATATGCACAAATGTTCTTCTAACCAAGTTTAGAAGATCCATAAACCACCAACTAAACCATCTCCTTCAACTGAAAATATAATATCTAAGATCAAACCCAAGTACAAATGGAAAAACTCTGCTAGCAAAGAATTCATATGAAAGAATATGTGCTAAAATTTGTATAAAAACATCCTATAAGTTTTTTTCTAACATGACCAAAGCTTCAAACTTAATATCAATTGTATTCTACCAACATCTCAACATATATGGGAATGAATTAGACATGAACACTTCTCTTCAAGAGAATAATGCTTACGATCGTTTGTCTTGAGAAGTTCAAGAAACCGGATACTCATTCCAATAAATAGAAATAGCAGATACAGATAGAAATATAAAAATCCTTATGAAGTAGCAGATACATGTGTGCCTAAAACATAGTAGTCACGATTTGGTATTTCTGATAAAAGAGCAAGAAATCAGCATAATTTTGGATAGTTAAATCCACCTATTCTGCCAAAACAAAGGATTTTTCAAATAGTAAAAAACTACAAAAACAGGACCGAAACTTTTTCATTTGGTTTTGTGCGTGTCTGTGCATGAGAGAAATAAGGAGCACAAGGATATTATATCCAAAACTAAAATTCACAGCAAAATCAACAGCCACAATATCCACAGGAGTTATTTACCGTAGGAACAGATATTTTATTAAGGGCAACCACAACGTGGAAAGATAGAGCTAGCAAAGAGTATAAACAAAATAGAAAACCAGATAAAACATATATGAAGGGGGGAGCAAAACAAAGGCATCCCAATCTCTCAGTAGGTGCAGTGCGCTGATTTTCCAAAACTTTTTAGCAGAACTATGGCACAATACTTACCATTCTGCTACTGGCATGATACCATTTGAAGAAATGTAATATATATATATATATATATATATATTTTCCTAGTTATTGTTCTCAGGAAACTGACCAAGTAGTTCCTCAAGCAGCAACTCCTTAAACCAGAGTAAAGAATGGAGTGGCAAGATAACAGGAAGTGAAAGGGAATTTTCAGTTGTTGGCTTGGTTTACTTTAAGTTACATCTTTTTTGAAGGGATTTGATTGTACTTAAGTGTGTTTTGAAAGTTGCATATGAGTTGAAACTTAAGGAAAATTTGCATATTTGTCCAGTTCGTCACGCATCATTCCTTGAAAAGCATATTGGCACTGCTGCCTTAAGTAGCAAGTACCTCCTTGCCATATGTGAATGATGAAGGTCATTTTGTGATAGAACTTAGAAGAGATTTTCGGAAGGAAGTTCGTCCACCTCTATGTGGAAGCATTCCATACTTGAAGATGCCACTTCGGAAGATCTTTCTATCATACAACAGCAGTTTCCAGATTTTTATACTCTTCTTCAATTCCTTCCTCCATCCTTGTGGACAACAATTTTTTTTTTTTTTTTTTGTCCCCCCCCCCCCCTTTTTTTTTTATGGGAGGGTCAGAGGGGTGTATGATGTTTGCTAGATGTTATTTTCAGATGTTACCAGTGAAGTGTTATGAGTGTAGTAAGGAATCAAGGAATAATTAAAAAACTGAGTGCAAGTTAGTTAGTAGTTGCAAGTGTAATCAGCAAAGGGATTATTAAGGTGTGAATGTGAATCTTCTTTGATATACTTCTTCTAACAAGTAACCCAGTTTCAAATCGTACCATACTCCTTTACTAAAAAGTGCACAAAGAATTCTGTCCACCTTAAAGTAGCTGGCTACTGACCACTGATTGAGTCAAACAGTCCTATGGAAAAGAATATTTAAAGAGAGAAGGGTGACTTTGCATTGAAGGAAAGGGATACAACTATATTTCCTCGCTCCCCAGTCAATATAATCCACAGAAAGTACTAAATGATGCTCCTTTGCAATCTACAATGAATGGGCAAGAATATTTTTCTTAAATTCTGGTAGACAAAGAATTTTGCAAATAAATTATAAAATAATTTAAAAATATAACAGGAATAAAAAACAACAACATGCAGTTGTTATGAAAAGAAAAATATGACATATGAACTTAGAAATTCAATATCTAATAAAAGATTAAGAAGATTTGTACCGCCTTAATATATGGCCAAAACTTCACAGAAGCCTAATCATTGTCACTACCCACTTCAAATGTCACAATCTTAAATTTTAAAAGTAAAGGCAGGAGGAGGTGTCATCATTACCAAAGTTCCCCATCAAATATGTGACAGGAATTTAAAAAGAAAAAGACAGCTTACCAAAAATAAGAGGAAAAAAATTAAAAAATTCGAGCATCAGGTATGAAATGCAATGGCGAGTTGCAGCACAGCTTGCAGGATAGCCAACCTAGTTAAAGCCCACTTTCCATTTTCTTTTGCTTCAATTCCAAAGCTATACGTTCATTTTCAAGCCTCATCCTCTCATTTTCCATCCTCATTTTTTCCAACTCTCGGTCTTTTTTCTTACAAAACCTCTGCCACTTAAATCTTTGTTTCTCTAGCTCCAACATCTCAACCTGAAGCTGTAGCTTCTGTTCTTCTAGTTGAATTGACCGAGATTCAATCCATTGCTTTTGCAACAATGTTGCGTTATGGCTTTCAGGTAAAACTTGATTCACATCAGATTGTCCCATCATTCCATGTGCATAAGAACTTTTATTGTAGCCCTGAGAATTGGAGGGATTCCCAAACATAAGATATTGGCTCTGTTTCAATTTCTTCATAGCTGCCCCAAATGTTCCATCTGTTCCTCTGTTACCTCCATGACAAGCATAATCCTCTTCAAAGTCATCATCATGATCATCAGTTTCCAAATCCACATCATCTTCATCATTATCATCCTGGGGGGAGACTCTGACATCATCATTATCATGGTCATCTCTATTTCTAAGAGCTATTTGCAATGAGCATCGCAATGCTGGATCATGGGGTAAAGCCCGTCTATTACAATTATGATATGAACACATCTCTTCATAGAAGAGCTGTTTCGAGCTTAATATTTTCCGAACATCATCCTTTTCCTTCTCGGAAAGAAAATTTATGTCATCCAAAAGTGCAGGGTTCTCAACAACCTGACAAGAAGTTCCCCGTCCAAGCATGTCGTTAAGCTTTTTATACCTCTTATTAAGATCATTAAATTTATCCTCACATTGCTGAGGAGAAACATGACAACCTCTTTCTGCCATGACCTTGGAGATACATTTCCACTTGCCCTTTTTCTGTAGGACCGCAAATTTTCTTCTTCCTCCACCACCAGAATCAGTAGTTACATCCTCACTTAAATACGAAACAGCTGTAATCAGTAGCTTCACCATCTTATCGGTCCACTTAACACGATGCCAAGGCGAACTCTTTTTCCCCTACCATCTTCAGTAAGGCTTGGCTCATCCTCCTCACTTGCTGAGCTTTTAGTTCTATCTCCCTTGTTAAAGTCTGTCACTGAAATTGTTTGATCAGAATTCTGTAACGTTCCCATTGAAAGCAGAAAACCTTCACGAATCGGCGAATTCCTCTGGTGTGGATGAGTTTGATGGTGGGAAATGGATTGGGGATGCTGTGATTGATGAGAAAATGTTGGAACATCAAAACCCCCAAAAGAAGCCCCTGCCGGAACTATACCTCCTTGTGACATATTTCCTTCCATTGGTTGTTTGGAACGACGATTCATATCAGAAGAATAAAGCCATTAGACCAGAATTTCTAGTTTCCATACATTTCAAATCCTCCTCATTGAACAGTAGTTTTTTTAATCGCATGTAACCTATTGATTCTCTAGATCTTCAGTTAAAGGCAGCCCAAAATCTATCTCAAACGCTCGCTCAAGTATCAGCTGTTACATACCGCACCAATATTTTCAAGCCAAAAAAATATATTCACAAGCCAAGACTCGGACCCAATTCGAAAGCAAAACGGACAGAAAACCCACTAGACCCGAGACAGTTCATAAAAATGAAACTTCTTCAGAGTTCATCAATTTTCAATAGGATGAGTCAGTAATACGCCACTTATCTGCAGGAAAATCCGTCGAGAATAGCAGACCCAAAAGCTGTGATTAAGCCGAGAGTCCACAGGTGACGGTCACGAGAAAGGTCCGAATCCCAACAAAAGAGGAGAAACTGAATTGACGGGGGAAACGTACAAACGCAAGGAAAGCCCCACTGTGGAGAAGGAAATTATGGAAATACGTAAAGACGGCACCGGAATAGACTCAACAAGTTCAATGTATGAGAAGATCCGGTGGGATCCACCTACTCAACAGTCAAGAAAAAGAATTTCAAAAAAACAAAAACAAAACAAAAATACTAAATTTATTTCAAAGGAGTAAAACTTTAGGAAATTTCACTCAATGACCAATAACTAAAATAAATATAAGCTTTGTAAGTAAAAAGACAATAATGCCTCTTATTTTATTTTATTTTTAAAAAAATAAATTTGATCATCATCGAGCTCGCGACAGTCACCGGTCGCTGGCAAGTCGGCTATCCAAGCTCGACGCCGACGGTGAGCTTCAACCACCAAAAATTAATGTGATGCTCATATATAAGAATTCCACTTGTTTATAAAAGAGCCGCACTTGTTCATCAAGGGTAGAATCATGAACAAGTGTGCAACTCTTCATAAACAAGTAAAATCCTAGTATTAACAACACATTAATTTACGGCGGTCAGGGCTCTGTCTGGTCAGAGTTGGAGCTTCAATTGTCGGTTGGAGCAACTACCACCAGTAGACCGGCTAGAACTCCAACCACCGTAAATTAATGCGTTGTTCACAGTGGCGGAACTAGGATTTTGAATGACAAGGGCGAGAATATAAAATGTTATATCGAAATAAAAAAATACGAAAATACAATACGAGACCTAATATATAAAAAATTAAGAGAAATATATTACGAAATTAAGATAACTTCACTTGACTCTTGCCCTACGTGTTTTCATATTGTTAAACTCATCTCGTAATTGAATCTATGCTAAAACTCAAAACAACTTCTTTTTCAATGTATATAATCAAAGAATCATCAAGAAATTGGTCTTCCATTCTATTTCGCTGTTCTTGATTATCTTCATAGCAGAGAAAGATCTTTCGGTAGTTCTTTGAAAACCGGAAGAGTGAGTACAAGTCTAATTACTCTAGCAATAAGAGGGTAAGTGGTGGACTTTCCAGTTCTTGCTAGCCCTTAATATAATTCAGATGTAGTTGATAAATTAATCAAATTTGGATGTTTAGGAATGTCAAGCTCAAAATGTTATAACTCCATCTTCAAACGCAATTTTTCTAATTTGAAGTCTCGAGAATAAAATTTATCAACAAGTTTGCAAATGTCATCACTATTAAATGACTTGTACCCGTTTCTTGGATCTAAAGCCATGCTCAAAGCAAGTAATTCAACAACATTATCATTGAACCTACTATTTAATTCTTGCAGTTGATAATCAATTGTAGCACAAAAGATATTTACCCTATAAAATTTTTCGAGAGAAAAATCACCTTGTTCATTTCGAAAGCACGGCTCTCCTTCCAATATATTTTGCACTCATATGTGGAATGTCAATGTCATGTTTTATGCAAAATTCTTGAACATCAACCAAGAAAGCATCTCAATTGTCTCTCTTAATTTCTGAAGTAACTCTTTTGTAGTTGAAACAAGATGTAAAACATTTGAAATATCTTGAGACTCTCATTGCAAAGCTTGACAAAGGACTTCTATAATACCCATAATATCTTTCATAAGGTGCAATATGATGACAAAATCAAAAGATGTCAATGATGAGTATGCATTATCAGCATCTCCACGATGTGATGTTGTCTTTCCTTCATTAGAAATATTGTCAAGAACTTCACATGTGGCTTGAAACATTTTAAACAAACCGCATATAGAATTGTAATCAGAACTCCAACGAGTAGCTCCAGCTCAATGCAAAGTACCAATCTGATTAAGACCAACTCCTGTTTCGAGTTCTTCAATAGCAATCATTCTTGCAATTTCATTGGTTTGGGCAACTCTTAACTCATCATTACGCTTACAAAAAGAAGTAGCAATATTAATTATGAAGTTCAATTTTTCAAAAAATTGATGAACATATTTTACCTCATGAGATGCGAAGAACCAAGGCAAGTTGAAGGCGATGAGCTAAGCAATGGACATAATAAGCATATGGGCACTCAAAGACGAATTAAAGCCTCGCAATCCATTCCATTCACCTTGCATATTGCTAGCTCCATCATAGCCTTGTCCTCAAATATTTTCAACATCAAGATTATGGCGACGAAGAGTGTTGAATATTCCTTGTTTCAAAGTCTTAGCACTTGTATCTTCCACATGTACAAGACCGAAAAACCTTTCTCGTAAAAAACCATCTTTATGAACGTATCTCAAAACAATAGCCATATGCTCCTTTTTAGATACATCACTAGCTTCATCAACAATAAGACAAAACTTGGCATTGGAAATTTCTTCACATATTGTGTTCTTTACCTTTTGAGAGAAAACATGAAGAATTTCCTTTTGAATTTGAGGGGAACTATATGATGCATTTTGAGGAGCTTTTTCTAAAACAACCGCTGCAACTTCTTGATTGTAGGAAGCTAAAAACTTTATCATCTCAAGAAAATTACCCCGATTAAGTGAATCTAAGTTTTCATCGTGACCTCTAAAAGCACATCCTTGAAGAGCAAGCCATCTTGTCACATCCACAGAAACTTGTAGTCTCAAACGATTAGTTGCAATCTCTTGAGAAGTAAGTTTTTCAACAAATGTCTCAATATGTTGAGATTGGTTCATAAGATCATTACATGAACTCATGGCATTTTTATGCGTTGAGATAACATTTTTCCCAACATGACGTAGAAAAGCACAATTTTCTCCATCTTTAACCTTTTTCTAGTTTCTAAATCCCTCATCAACAAATGTATTTACTCCAGAACGACCACTGCCACTTGGTTTACTAAATAAATAACAAGGCAAACAAAATGCAGCATCTTTACTTAGAGAATACTCTAACCAAGATGGATACAAATCAAACCAAGAAGAGCAAAAATGACGTCGATTCTTCTCGGCCCCGGAAAAAGGATAATTTTGAAGCTTACACTGAAATGGACCAAGTTTAAGATAAGCACGACGAATTTCATCTTGTTGATTTATAGGATATTTTCATATTGGAGGGTGTAGTGCAGGATCTCTTTCCAATGAAGAAAGATTAACTTCTTTAACTACTTCTTTATTTTCAATTCTAGGAGACTTTGAAGGAGGAGTCTCATGTTTGACAATTCAACATTAGAAGTAGATGAGGGCAAAGATTCACTATTCTTTCTCTTAAAAAAAGTATCAATGGTAGCATTCTTGCCTATAATAAACACCTAAAAAGAGTATGAATTAATTCACAAAATTCCATCTTGCAAATTCCATATCACAAACCCCATATCAAAAATTTTAAATCACAAATTTTCTAACTAAACCCTAACTTTATTTTTATCAAATCAATTACTCAAGTAAAAATATAAACCATATAACTTTTATTCAAACCTCATTAACTCTATTAAAAGCAAAACGATCATCAAGAAGCCTCAAAATTTCAAAATCTAACAAATCCCTAAATTTTTCATAAAACAAACTCCATCCAACTAAAAGATAAGAGACTAGAAAAATAAATTATATCACTTACCCTAAACCGTAATATTCTAATATTCTCGTGCGTGTGGGACACCGGAGTCTGGGACTGTTTAATTGCTTCTTCGGATTTTCTAATGCCGTGTGCGCGCCGACTGTGCGTAATGAATTAAAAAGGAAGGCTTTGAAAGAGGGTTTTAACTTTTAGTGTCTTGTGTTTCAGTGTTTGTGGGCTTAACCGTGCGCTTTTCTTTTAATATATGATTGTTCGTCATGTAATCTGCTTTGACATTTTGTGTATGAATTTATGAGCATTGGTGGGCTCCCCAATTTCTTTTTGGTGTTGGATTGTTGGTGGTTTGAAATTAATTAAAATAATGTTGGGCCCATTTCTCATATCTTTGTCATAGTACCATGGTCCATTGTCCGTCGATTTGGGTGTTCAGCCATGAGAAGGACCGCAGGGCAAGTATCAAGAATTTAACCATTCCCATATTTAGGTTTTTCTTTGGGGGGCCCACCTTAGCCCCCTGTATCCGCCCTTAGTTGTTCATATGAGAATTCCACTTGTTCATGAAAAGAAGAATCATAAATAAATGTGCAACTGTTCATGAACAAGTGGAATCCTCATATGAACAACGCATTAATTTCCCATGGTTGGAGCTTCGGTCGGGCGCTTTAGCTCTAGCCCTAAATGGACGGAGATCTCGTAACGATCAAACCTTTTTTTTAAATGGTTAAATACCTAATTTGCCACCGAAGTTTTGCTAAGGGAGCGCCCGGACCGGAAGTATTTTGGGTATCATTTTTGCTCCGAAGTTTTGTTTAGGAGCAAATTTTTGTAAACTTCCGGGGCAAAAATGATACCAATCCAACGGTCAAGATCAACTGTAGGCAAAATTGCTATGTTTGTAAACTTCCGGGGCAAAAATGATACCCAAAATACTTCTTGGTGCTAGGCGCTCCCTTAGCAAAACTTCCATGGCAAATTAGGTCTTTAACCCTTTTTTAAAAGAAATAAATTAAGGGGCATTATTGTACTATTACTTAAAAATTTTATTTTCATTTTAGTCCTTAGTCTTGCCATGAAATTTTAGAACCTTTTTGGTCCTTGACTGAAATAAGTCTTTTGGTTCTTTAATGAAATTTTCCTAACAATCAATATTTGACGTCACGTTCAAGTACCGAGAATTAATCAATATCAAAAGCATTATAAGGCTAGTTTACCCAAATTGATAAAAAAAAAAATTCAATTCTACCATTATTTATGAATGAATATAATTTTTTTTTTTTATATATATTACGGGGTAAAAGTGCAAAAATGTACATATACTTTTACTCAAAGGGACCCAACACCAAATGCTTTTCGGAGATGCATAAATATTCATGAACTCTTAAAATGGGTGCAAAAAACCGTTGTAATCTTCAATATAACTGTTGCTTTCATTAGACAAGGATTAGGTTAAGCTTTGGTCTTCTTCTCTCACTACACTTTGCTTAATCCAGTTGCACAGATGTTTGTGCTTGACTTCTTGACTTTTAATCCGTTGGAAGAGCGGCTACTAGATGTGGAAAGGAAACATTAATCCCTTTGCAACTATGTAGAATGATTGTCCAAAAGGATGCAAGTTATTTGAACTTTGCGTTTAATGTGCTGACATCACTTTTTGCTTTTGCTCAAACCTTCATTTAATATCCTCTAAATGATCTGAAACTCACTAACAAAGTGGTTAAACATAGCTAGAAATATTAATGAATGATGATAGGAAGTATTAAGATCAAACAAGAAGGTTTTACAAATTCGTCAGATTTGAATTTCAGACTCTGCGATGTAAACTCGAGTTTGTTCTTCGAACTCGAGTTTTCAACTTGTGCACTTATAGCAAAACTCAAGTTTCCATTACTAAACTCGAGTTTCCTCCTTCCAGAGAGGAACGTACCGATTTGAGCTTTGGAACACATTTTTGAATGAAACTCAAAACTCGAGTTTCCATTTCCAAACTCAAGTTTTGGAGTTTTACTTGTGAAACATGAGTTTTAGTCCAAAACATGTTTTCATTCTAAACTGGAGTTTTCAAAACATTGAAAAAGTTCAAAGCTCTCGAAGCTTGACCAAAACTCGAGTTTCCAAAACCAAACTCGAGTTTTCATTTAAGTATGAGAACCTTGAGAAATCTATGTCAAGTCAAAATTGGAGTTTTCAAATGAATATGATGGTTCTTCTTTTTATTGGGTGGTTGTAGTGGTTAGATTTCATGCTTAGTTGAAATTATTGTGAACTTGAAAGCTTATTGGTACTTTTGACGCCAGTGAACCACCTAATATGCTTTTAACAAGTGAACTGATTCTTCTTAATAGAACTATACCCTAGTCATAGCATGGTCTTGAACATGAGTAAGTGAGTTCCATCTAACTATCGTATTGCCCCTAACTATTTTTTTTTGGATGAAAACCCCTAACTAAATTTATACAACGGCCAAAACTTGAAACCAAGACCAATGTTTTATTTTGTTTCCTTCCTTGGTTACATTGTTTTTTATGGGATACATTTACTTTATTTTCTATGCATCAATATGTAATTGGAAATCTAAACTTGTTACTGTATTAGCATAGTAATTGTACTAGGACTTGATCAACTAATGTTGCTGCAAATTTTGAGATCATTAAGTGTGTTTGATCTAGAACCTTTACTTCTACTCTTAATTCATCAATTCTTTTCTTTGATATGTTAATACATTCACTTTTTCCCCAAGATCCAGAATTTAAAGGTAGACAAGTAGTCACTTTCTGCAACTAGAGAGACTTCATATTCTTCTGGCATCTTCGATATGCACTACAAAAAAATGACTATTTGTAGCAGTTAAAATGACGTATTTGTAATGGTTTTCACCGCTACAAATGACATTAGTGGCGGTTGGTAAAACCGCTACAAAGCACACCATTGCAAGTTGTTTTGTAGCGGCTATATAAATCCACTACTACATATAAATTAACTGTTACTGTAACTATAGTGGTTTCTCACCACCGCTACTATATGAGACTGGGATGACGTCAAGTGTGATGAATTTGTAGCGGTTTTGTAACCGCTATAATATGAAATTAACCACATTGGTGGTAGTTATGTAATTGCTATTACTAAAGACATCACCAAATATTTTAAAAATAGTGGCAACAATTTGTAGTGATCCACTGACCGCTATAAAATTGGATGAAATTTCAAAAAAGGTGTCGAAAGTTTCAAATTATAATGTAGCGGTTAGGTAACTGCTACAAAATTTTGCCATCACTTTTCTGGAAAAATTTTGCCACCTTTTTTAAAATTTTACCCAACTTTCACTAGTGCAAAAAAGGCTTTTAAGACCGGACGAAAGAGGGGTCGTAAGACCGGATATGCGACCGGTCTTGTTCCAAATGACAAAAGTCTACTATTTAAGACCGGACTCGAACCGGTCTTAAAGAAACTTTTTAAGACCGGACATTTAAAAACTTGGGTCTTAAAAAGTTGTACTAAATGAAGCCGAAATATTTTTTGTTCGATCCTAATGCCCAACTTTTAAGACCAGGACAAAAAATAGGCCGCTCTTAAAAGATCGTAATTATAAGACCGGACAAGACACATATGGTCGAAAAATAGCGGCTTCTAAGACCACACGACTAATTACACACACGGTCTTAAAGGACCGACTTTCAAGAGTGGATGATAAAAACATCCGGTCTTAAAGATTTTGATTTAAGACCGGACGTCTAAATATACCGGTCTTAAAAGACCAACTTTTAAGACCTAAGGTTTAATATCAAAACTCAAAAGTCGTCCCGACCTTTAAGACCGGTCATATAATTACATCCGGTCTTAACAAGTGAACATTTAAGACCGGCTTATTATTTCCGGTTTAAATTTTCCCGAATTTTTCCTTCTTGTTCTTCCCGATTATATATATACACAAATCCACCACCCAATCCAAAGACATAAAATTCGATACTTTAAGCTACAAGCTATGAACAATTATTTGAATAAATTGAATTGGAAAAAGAATACAAATATTATTCACCATGAGCTATTTGGCCTCTTAATTAATGATTACTATGACTACAACACCTAAATTAATATAATTCATACAATAAGATAACTTACTTACAAATACAATAAGTTACAAGTACAACATACATGCGCCCAAAATAATATTCACCATGCCTTCATCTCGTTCCCCCACCCAACAACGTAACATCCTCTTATATAACATGCCCCTTTGGATCGGATCACGCCACAAAAATAAAACAAGAACAAAATTCATAGTCGAGTGACATTAACTATGAACATAGATAGAAGGAATATAATATATATAGTTAAAGCCTTAAAGTCTTCAAAGAAATCTGCATATGAATATTACCTTATGAATTGACTCTTTTATAAAGTGATATCTTCCCATATCCCTTCTTGATGATCACTTCTTATGCGGGTTCATTATCCGCTTCATCTTCTTCGTTCATGTCCGGTAGACCCCTTGAAAAAGGAGTACTCTCGGGAATACCATAATTTGAATTCATTTCCTCATCAATATCAATGACCCTCTTTCCTTGGAGAGCTACTGAGACCACATTTTATTTTCTTGATCGGTGATATAGAACACTTGTTTTGCACAGTGCGCCATAATAAAAGGTTCATCTCCAAAACTTCTACCATTGACATCGACTAATGTAAATCCTAGCCGATCGATCCGAACACCATTATTGACATTAACCCACTTGCATTTGAAAATGGGAAATCTAATTTTCACATAGTCCACCTCCCAAATCTCTTCAATAACCCCATAATATGGCATGACCGCCAATAAAGGGCTCTTGTCTTTCGAACTGGAGAAGTGCATAGATTCAGCCTCTAACATAACACCATTGTTACGGGTGTGCTCGTATCATCTAGGGATTTCGTGTAAAATGTATAACCATTGATCACATACGAATTCCAACTTATGACATCAACCTCGGGACCACCGCTAACCATTTGATTGTATCGAAACACATTCCTCTCCCTCGACCTTTTGTTTGAACCGGTTTGCAAAAGTTACATTATGCTCCCTAATCAACCTTTGTTCGGTCATTCGATGATTTTCTTTCCTTACGGTGCTTTATGTGCGGCTATCTTTGCGCTTGAACTTCATCGACGTTATTCAAGATGTATAAGTGGACTTGTGACAATTCATCGGGATCCACACTCTTTACGGAAGCCCCTCGTCTACCCCCATCGACATCTTGACGTTTTGGAAGCCCAATATGTCTTACTTTGGCCAAATAATCTTGACAAAATTCCATGGCTTCTTCGAAACATATTTACGAACAATCGATGCTTCGTAGGTATGCGTTCTTCACATACCCTTTTAGGAATTTCATAGATCTTTCAATTGGGTACATCCACCGTAAATGGATAGGGCCGCGCATCTTTATCTCCCTCACTAGATGAACAATTAGATGAACCATGATGTCAAAAAATGTAGGAACAAAAAGCTTCTCAAGGTGGCACAAGATAAGATATCCTTCATTCTCCAATTCATCCAACTTTTCAATCTCAAAAACTTTACTACAAAGCGCATTGAAGAAGACACAAAGTCTAGTCAAAACGACCCGAAGATCATATTCGGCGATGCCTCGAATAGCTATTGGGAGTAGGCTGTTTGCATCAAGACATGACAATCATGAGACTTTTGGCCTCCTAATTTCAAGTCCTTCATCGATACAAGCCTCTTAAAATTTGAAGAATACCCCGTGGGAACTTTTGTGCCATGTAGACACTCACAAAAACTTCGTTTCTCATCCTTAGACAAAGTATGAGAAGCTAGGGGGACAATAAGTTCTCTTCCCATCGGCCTTGGATGTAACTCTTCGTGTATTCCCATTGCTATCGATCCAATCTTGCCTTCACACCATCCTTGGAACTACCTTGTATGTTGAGAAGCGTGCCGACAATACTATCACATACGTTTTTCTCCACATGCATGACATCAATCGTGTCTCACATCAAGATTGCGCCAATATGGAAGATCGAAGAATACAGATCTCTTTTTCCATATATTTGTTTCTTTTCTACACTTTGCGGTCTTACCGAATACGACATTGATATTTTTCACCTTTTCATAAACTTGCTCCCCGGTCAATGCCACCGGAGCATCTTCATACTCTTGGCCACCAAAAAGGCTTTCTTCAATCGATGATATAGGTGGCCCCGTCTAAGAAATCTCCTATGTCCAAGATAAACCGTCTTTCTTCCATGTTGAAGTTGATGGTAGCGTGTGCCTTCTTCACAAACCGGACATACTTTATGGCCTTTTACACTATACCACGACAAGTTCCCATATCTTTGGGAAGTCGTTTATAGTACAAAATATCATGGCTCGTATTTTAAACACCTCCTTCTTGAAAGAGTCAAAAACTTCAACACCTTATCGCCCGACTCCTTCAAGTCTTCGATCAAGGGCTGAAGGTAAACATCAATGTCAGTTTCGGGTTGTTTCGGTCCCGAAATCAACATAGAACAGACATGATGTACTTTCGTTTCATGCATAACATTGGAGATAAGTTGTAAATAATCGATAGTACGAGGCCATGAACTATGTATCTTTGCTAAGGCTTCCATATGGATTCATGCCATCCGTGCTAAGGGCAAGCCTAAGGTTCCTAGGTTCTTCGCGAAGTTCGGAAATAATTGATCGACTTTCTTCCATTGAGAAGAATCGGCCGGATGTCGAAGCTTTCCATCGAAAATCCTCTCATCTGCATGCCACCTCAAATTTTTTGCATCATTTTCATTCGCAAACAACCGCTTGAACCTTGGTATGATTGGAAGATACCACAACACTTTTGCGAGCCCCTTATTTGACTTGTACCTTGGGGTTTCACATTTCGGACAATTCTGCTCCTCTTCAAACTCTTTTCTATACAACACGCAATCATTCGGGCATGCATGGATCTTTTTGTACTCCATCCCCGAGTGGACAAAGTATTTTCTTAGCATCATAGTATCGATGCGGCAACACATTATCATCGGAAGCATGTCCTTAAAAGCCTCAAGCATTTACGAAAAACTCTTGTCGCTCCATCCATGACGTGCCTTCAAGCTTACCAATTTCAATACGGCATTCAACAATTGGTATTTTTTACACCCACGATATAGAGGGGTCTCGCATCACGCACATATTACCATATGCATGTGATTGATGAAAAGCCTCTTCTCCTACATCACGGATAATGTCCTCATGTGATCATCCATATCCGTGTCATTATCATCAAAGGCCACTTCCCTATGTTGAGACCCACTTGGTATTTTTTCACCATGCCATACCCATCTTGTATAAGTCTTACAAATTCCTTCACAAATTAAATGTGTGTGTATAACTTCGGGACTTAGTCGCCTCTCATTCAAACATTTTACACAAGGGCAATAAAACTTCCCACCCTCAGCATGGGCATTTTGTTTAGCAAATTTTATAAAGTCCCTCACCCCATTCTGATATTCAACACTCGTCCATTTAGCATTTATCCAACTGTGATCCATAGTAGAATTCCTATATATATAGACGGAAAGATTTAACATACATATATATGCTCAAATGTCGGTTATGTCTTTTTTTTTCCTTTTTTTTTTTCCGGATAAACTTGCTCATTAAATGCGAACGAAGAATCACTTTTGGTCATAAATGTATCGCGGTGAATCCAAGAACCAAAATAAATGCATGATGAGGAAATTAAATGCATCGCGTGAAGGTCTTGTGGACTCACCTGTATCATATAAATTCAAATGCGTTTGCTTAGTCTTTCTTCTCCCGCCACGAACATTGATGTTGCGAGACAGAAAAGAGTACCCTAAAAACATTTATTGGTCGGTTGGGTAGGTCTAAAGTGCAATTATAATCTTCAAAATACAATATCCATTAACAACACGAAACCCACAAGAACATTTGATCGATTTCGCTCAACCCAGGAAAAACCCGAATGATGAGCGGGAAAATCATAAAGTTATATAACCGAAACACCTCTTACGGCTTGGTCTATAGACGTTTAGCTAAGGAACCGAGAAAGTGATTGTCGAGAGAGCAACGCGAACCCGACGAAGTGGCGACGAACACGAGTAACACTTTAGGCGCGACAAGAGAAGTTCGAGAGAGGAAATTTAATATTCCGCGCGACGGAGCGAGACACGTTTATATTTGGGATTTTATTAAGACCGGAGTTTTATAATCCTCCGGATCTAAATTGAGACAATTAAACCGGTTCATTAAAAGGAGACGGTTCTATATATAAAACTTTTTAAGACCGCCGTTTTATAATACTCCGGTCCTAAAATTCTTCGTTTTTGTGATTTCTACAAAAGGATTTGGCGAGCGCAGCAACTGAATGAATAAAAATTAAAGGAAAACTGGAGTTTCTTTAATTACATATATTACTTGCATATGCACGTACACAAGAAAAAATACAAAACAAAAACAAGCGAGAAAATTATCAAAAACAAGAATCTAACTAAACATCTCCTAAAGCTTATTATCCTCCAAAGCCTTGGCGATTTCGGCGTGACCGACATTAATTTCCCCGCCGGAGATCGGCAAGTTTGTCTTACTCGAATCGGCCACAATGCTTCATTAGAGGAAAGAGGAGAGGGGTCAGTAGTAGTCGCGGTGGGGCCAAGAGGTTGGAGAGGGGGAGCGGGAACCTCTTCATCATCCGAAGAAATAACAATGGGTCCAACGACCCGAGACTCTTCTATCACAATAGGATGGACTCTCGATGGAGGAGGCGCACCGTATAACGATCGACGGAAGGCACGAGCATCATGACTAAGAGCACCCCTACGAGCGGTTCTCTTGTATCTAACCATGGTTTGAGCGGTTAGGGCGAGAGAGGTATGAGGAGTTAATTAATAGAGGCGAAAGAGCTGTTCTCGATAGCCACGTACGTAGTTTGGAGTTACGAGGTAGTGAGGAATTAAGAAGGAGTTATAGGTACGCGGTATAAAATTCCATTATTTAATATTTTTGCAACTCATTTTATTTTAAGACCGACCTTTTATCATTAACCCGGTACTTATAGGTATGCGGTATAAAATTCTATTATTTAATTTTTTAAGACCGATCTTTTATAATAAGTCCGATCCTAAAAGTCTTACCTTTAAGACCGACCTTTTATCATTTACCCGGTACTTACACACTGTTCAAATGAATGATGCAGAGTCTCTTCGGCTTCCAGATAAACTTCCCAACTAAGCGTCTCCTCGTATTTTGATGAACAATGCGTCTCCTCGTTAAAGCTTCCGGCGTTTCACATTGTTCAGGATGAGTTCTCTATTTAAACCCGTTATTCTTGTACTTTCTTCACATTCTTCTCCCCCGGGTCCTCCGTTTCCTCCTCCTCCTCTTCAACCTCGGCCCCTCCGCCACCGCCTCCTCCAAATCCGACGTGAAGCGGTTAGTGCGATCAGCCAGTGGCCCGCGTCGATCAAATCGATCGACATTTGGGCCAATTGGTTCAGCTTGCTCATACCATGAACAACAAGCTGAACATGGTACTCACGCCAATGACGTGAACTACGATCCCGCGAAGACGACTCCGGCAACTCCGACGACTCCGACGCCCCTCCCTTTCCGACTACGAGAGGGATTAGTTTTTTTTTTGTTGCTTTTTTATTTTGCTTTTTTTGTGATCACTTGCCCTTTATAGGGGGCGGTGTAAAAAATTAGTAAATAAAATATTTTAAAATTTTGTTCTCGTTGGAGTTTAGTACTTTATCCCATTATCTCGAACTGGAAAGCAATAAACAAGGCAACTATGAAGGACGGATAATGGCGGACTAAAAAACCTAAAATAAAAGAACGAAGACTTTAGTTAGTAAATCGACGGTCCTAAAAACACGCCATTTTTGTCGGCTTTGGTTTCCATATCCGATTGCCTCTTGTCCTTTTCATTATCGTCTTTCTTTTTCCGACAAAAAGTAAACAAACAAAACATTGTCCTCGTGTAAATCCAACAATAGAAATTCGCGAGAATACGATTAAGAACATACAAAAAAAAAAAGGAGCTTTTACCTTATTCTGATAAGAACAAACAAAGTGACTATTCTTCTCAAGGTTGGACCTTCGTTGACGTCGGTTTTACCTCCCCATGTTAGAAACAAAGTGTCCTTTTCATTATCTTCCTTCTTTTTCCGACAAAAAGACAAAAGACAAAATAAAAAGGGACACCGATAATGCTGCCTCTACACATGGAGAGGTAAAAACGATGATAATGAAGGACCTAGCTTGAGCAGAACGCCAGAACCTCGGTTGTCTTCAACCCTATCCATTTAATTTGTCTGAAAAGGGGTATTTAAAGGTGATTGACTTTTAAGATCCCACAAATAACAACATACGGTCCTAAAAGTTAAGTAGACTTGTAAGCAAAGGACTTTTAAGACCGATTATTTATAAAAATACGGTCCTAAAAGTTAAGCGGCGACTTTTAAGACCGACCTTTTATAATACGTCCGGACCTAAAAGTACATGTGGTTTTTTAAGCTTTTAGGAGCGGACACTAAAGCAATATACGGTCCTAAAAGTCTCATACTTTTTACACCGAACTTTGCGGACCTTTAAGACCGGCATCTTGTTAATGAACGGTCCTAAAAGTCTCGATTTCAAACACTAAATTAAATAGCTATATCCACCATCCAATAACACATTCGAAAACCCAAAGTGGACAAAAGAAAATTGTTCGAAAAATTAACTAAATTTATTTATTGAATTTTACATTGCCTATGTATATTTACAAATGAATTGTTCAAAAAAATAAACAAATTTACGAAGATCGATTATTGTTGCTACGCGAATATACTTACAAATGAATTTAGGACATTAATTATTGTCATTTTTCGACTCTAAGATCGAGACCATACGAGATATTCACAAAACACATTGCGTATGTGCTCCGTTCATCATCGGGAAAGGGAGTTTTGCATTGAAACATCTCGTAACATCAAAGACAAAGAATCAATTAACTTGCGTGCATATTTCATTTGTAACGATAAGCGAAACTGAATTAACTTGCATAATATGTAACATCAAATACATTTACCTTTGCGGTTAATTTAGTATCCCCTCGCCTCGTAATATCATACATGTGTTTCATGACGTACGGCCACATAAGTTGGACTCTCGTGGTTGCCGACGGGTCTAAAAAGAACAAGAAATATATATAAGAGCATATATATAGCTCAATGACCAAGTTCACAAGGCGGTGTGCTACAAATATTGTACCAACCTGCGGTGCGTACCCATATGGGGTCTTTGTCTGAGTAGCACGCCTTTTCTTTTCTACTCTTTGGAAGGTCCTCATGGCACTATCGTCAAAATCACAAATTTATCAATGATTCACTTAAAATTCACAGCAGAGATGTCAGACAAGAGAATCAAAATGACATGCTTACTCGTTGATGGCTGCACCAACGTAGGCAATGGCTCGGTGTGAGTGGAGCATAAGAAGATAACTTTATGCTCGTCCATGCACATGACAACCAAGCGCCAGTGTGGCTGAAAATTCACATCGATAAACTATACTCGGTGATATATGTAAACGAGAATTAAGTGAATTGCGGACAAGATTTTTGATATGTACCTGTGGAAGAATGGCAAAAAGTACAACTTTCTGCTCACTTCACACAACCTCTTTGATATGTACTCCTGTCTCTCCTCCATGGTTGTTTGACTTGAATAGACAGGGCACAAGAATCCAAAATCGTTGATCCTGCACCTTTGAACCAATTCATGATGCAAGAAACTACCATAATGACATCGATCAGGGAATTAGTATATATGTATGTATGTCTAAACGATGCATTTAAATGATGTACTCATAGACGAAAGATACTTACTTCATAAAAATTCTAACAAGCGCATCGATAAGCTCTGTCGAGGAAGCGGCGGGACTCAACATCAACGGTGTCAACTTGAACGGGCATAGGATGAGGGATGCCTAGTACTTCATCAGCAGGCCACAATTTATCCTTAAAATATCCACTCTTCATCAGATCGGATATTTTTTCCCAGCAAGACGACCAACTTAGCGATGGGGATAGAGCTTGAGGAGGGGATAGAGCTTGAGGAGGGGATGGAGCTTGACGAGGGGATGGAACTTGAGGAGGAGGGTTGAAGCTTCAAGAGCGGTAGAGACATGTACAAGCTTCACGGCCAAAGGATGAAGGTTCCCTTGACATCACTCACAAGCTTCGGCTCATCGGTTTGGAGAGGAGCGTGCATCAATGATCACATTTTCAACGACACTCGACTTCATCATCGGGCATTTGTTGGTGGTGTACGGTTGATCCCAAGTTGTGAACAGTCCCTTTTGCAACCAATAATCGTCCATCATGATGATCGGGATCCTCCACATAAAGGTCACAAGGTTGCTCGATCGTCCAACAATGCAGCTCCCTCTAGTGCTCTGCTGCCGCGTTGCGGTGAGTGTGTGAAGGGAACACACGGTCTCCGGACGATTGCTCAAAAGCAGCCTCACCGACTCGGTTCCTCCTTCATCCGGCTCATCTCGGATTGAAACATTGCGCCATTGAAGCTTTATTAGTAGCCGGCGTCGGTCCATCTCCTCCTCCCGGGTAACCATACTTTGTCTATGGCGTTTGGATGTACCAAAGACTTGCTTTATGCCTACCCGTCCTCCAATCCCCCTTACACGCCCGGGTGATCCGGTTTTCCGGTCCGCAACGGTCGAACATCATTCCTCCCGTCCGACACAAAAGATCCCTCTGCTTCTTTCTTTTTAAGATCTTCCTGTAAGATACAGATAACGAGAAGCTTAGTAATGAAACTTGTTTAGTAACTAAAAAATAACAATAACGATACTTACAATTCTTTCAAAGAACTAGATGAGTTTGTTCACTTGTGTAGGCGCCGCTTGGCTTTTGCCGAATATGCAACCACAACTCCTCGCGACGTATTGGAGATGGAGGAGCATGTATCACGAAGGATTGGATTCGCTTCATCATCCAATCTCTTCCGCTTGGCGACCATCAAATCTTTTTCGGCCTTTTGATATCCGCGAAGAAGCCCTATGAGGGCAATCATTCTTTCTACCTATCTCCCGTGCTTGTTCCCTTCTTTTTTTGTGAATCGGATTGAAAACATCTATTAATTATGAATTCCGGCCATGCATGTCACTAACGAAATTAGAGAACTTCGCTTCATATGAACGTCAATCAAACGGTAGTCAAATTCTTCACTTCATCAAGTTTCAACATTTTATTTAAGGAAGATGTTGAATTGTAGAAGAAATTGGAGCTATGTTTTGTAGTGCTAGCTAGATAGATAGGTTAAGAAACAAAAGAGAATTATGCTTACGAATAATACAAACTTGATCCTTTTTAAGGCATCCGATGGGATCGGCGATCCCCGTTAGATAGTAACAATTGGGTATATAAAGTTTCCCCCCTTTTAAGACTATTCATTTCCTCCTTTGCAAGACAAACCATTACACAATTAATACCTTCTCATCGGTAATTTACCTTTTCGGGGTTGACATATCGACTTGCATAGACAAAGGCTTATAGAATAATACAAACTTGATCCTTTTAAGGCATCCAGTGGGATCGCAATGATCCCCGTTAGATAGTAACAATTGGGTATATAAAGTTTCCCCTTTTAAGACTATTCATTTCCTCCTTTGTAAGACAAACCATTACACAATTAATACCTTCTTATCATTAATTTACCTTTTCGGGGTTGACATATCGGACTTGCATAGACAAAGGCGGAAATGTATACTTCTATTCACACACCGAACTATTATATAACTAACAGGATTAGATGAACACAATAACATTCACATATCCGCATGAGGTTAATAAGCAAACAAAAGGGAAAACAAAACTAAATATAAACTCACCAGAGCTTCGGGAGTGGTCCGAAAGAACAAATTGTCGCCAAATTCGTTCATCAATAAATGTGTAAACTTCCCAAGGATGTTTGGCGGGCGGAACATTGGAGAAAATATACGTGTTAGCGAGAAAGGTCTTAAACTTCCTCCACCGATCAGCACAAAAAGACAATGTCTTGTCTTTCAACTTCCGACGATCGGGGACGAGTGTATGTAACCCTGGATAGTCTCCCAAATAGGATCCTTTACATTCTTAGAGTCCACACTTTTCCACTCATCCGTCAAGATGCTAACCTTCTTCGCGTGCTAGATAGTAAGACAAAACTATTATATTTGCTTTTATTAGGACCGACGGGTTCCAACCTTGCATCAAACGAATCTCGAGCTTTGACCCGGAAGTCCGACTTAGGGTCACATCCATCATTCGTGTGCCTCTTCTACCACGGCGTGCGGGCGATTACGAGCCTCATTGTGAGATGAAGAGGGTTCGTTCTCACTCACACCACCACACCAGAATCGGCGTTGCCGGAACACGAATAGATTCGTTTTCACCGTCCATTTTTGAGACGGGAAGAGAGGAATGCCCGAGCAAATGAGAGAGTAACAGGGGCGATGGTACGTGGGCGAGGAAGAGAGGTAATGCAACGGAAGGGTTTGAACGTGAACGGTTCTCCACGAGTAACAAAAGCTTTCGCGAAGAAATGTATAACTTGCATGGATTTTTAAGACCGGATGAAAAAGAGACGGTCTTAATATTTACATTAATCCCGATCATATTAAACGTCCGATCTAAAAAGTTTAACCTTTAAGACCGTTCCTTTTAAAACGCCGGTCTTAATATTAATGAACTTTTTCGTACCGGAAGTATCATATGTCCGGTCTTGAAAGAAAACTTTTAAGACCGTCTTCTTGATAAGTTCGGTCTTAAAACTTTAGACTTTTTATATTTAAATTTTTTCTTATTATGTTTTACCGCAAAAATATAAGTACGGCTATATGAGATATATTTAGAAAGTAATTGAAATTTCGGTTCAATTTTTAAGACCGGTTGTATTTTAGACGGTCTCAATAATGTTTTTAAGAGCGGTGAAAAATTGGTCCGGTGCAAGAAGTTCTTTATATTTACGGAACGCCACCGGTCATTCCTTTAAGACAAGGTGTCTATTGTCCGCTCTAAATGAGGCGGTCTTAAAGCCGTTTTTTGCACTAGTGTTTGTAGCAGTTAGAGGACCGCTACAAATGAATAAAAAAAAATTAAAAAAATTGAAAGATTCATTTTCGATTATTTTATTAATTAACTAATAATTGAAATATAAATGATTTATATTAATATTAAAAATAATTGATATTAATATATGATATTTGATTACATATGGTTCTTATATAGGTGTATGAAAATGAGAATGTGTAGATATAATAAGAACTAATTATAATTTTATTTAAATAATATTTAATTCTAAATATAATGTAAGTGAAAGTAGAAGGAATGTTGAAAAAAGTCCCTAAGATTGTGAATTAAGAAAAAAATAGTATCACAAAGTTAGAAGAAAAAAGAAATATTTGTAAACAGGTGATCATCATATTTGATTTGCCTGAACAACACTTAACCTCTTCAGAAAATATAGACAGATGAGAGAAACCGAGAGAAAACATGTGTAGAAAAAGGCATACAAAATGAGGTGCGGTGGGGATATTTATATGGATATCTGCATAACACTTGTAGCGATTGAGATGACATTTTTTATAGTGATTTGTGTTAGTAGCGGTTTAGGCGGCTGTGTTTGTAGCAGATTGTTTATTTGTAGTGGTTGGGTTTACTTTGTAGTGGTTATAGAACCACTACAATTGCTATTATGGTTTTTTCCTAAAAAAATAGAGGATTACTGATTAAATATTTTATTGTAAGCATATTTTTTATATTAATCTTCGTTGTCATCCTTACAAAAAAAGTTTGAAGAAAATGTTACTTGTGAGTTTAATATGTTTGAACACAAATTAAACTTAAATTAAATACTATTTTGTAAAGCGTATCTTAAAAAACGCATTGAACTATAGGTAAATTGTCATCGTCGCACGGGAAGAAGTTTTGAAAACCGGCGAGTTGGAATGGCTTACTCTTGTAGGCGACGTTATCACCATTGCCTATGTCGTAAAGTTCCCGAGGCTTTAAGTGAACCACCATATTCCAATCCATGTGCCTCTTATCCATGACATAATAAACCCGATGTGCCTCCGAAGTAAGAATATATAACTTATCATCTTCAAACCGATCGGTGTGAATAGGCCGAGAGAAATTCATTGATGTGATGTCTAAGTCGTCAGTTGTGAGTCCCTATGAAGTTGTCGTATTTGCCCACAAACACTTGAACAATGTCACGATGAAATGACCTTGGTAATTTATTTTGAGCACATCTAGTAGCTTTCCTTAATACGGAATGTCACCGAACTGCATGTTCCAGTCACTGTTGCTCCTATAACCTAAAAGTGCCATAAACACTCAAGTTTTGGGTTAGCAATCCTTGGTCTCGTGAAACCATGCAAAACTTGAAACCATTGACATTGTATGTTGTAAATCTTTAGGTGTGGTCAAGTAGGCCGAGTGTGAGAGCTCTTAATTCTGGTGAGTGTGGGTTGTGGTCATTTAGTATTCTCTACGTAGACTAACCCAGGAATTCTCTGTGGACTTTTCTATCAATTTTGAAGGATGTGTGTAAACGGATCCTCAATTGATGGTTCACATGACTTCTGAATTCCCTACAATTAAGCATGAGATGATGATCATGAAATGTAAGTATAAAATGTAAGAAAATATATAGGATAACATATATTTGTGTGCAATCCTTACTGAAGGAAGAGTTCAATTTTAGTCCAATTAATTAAGACATGTATATGTGCTTGAAACTTCTTAGTTGCCATCAGTTTGAAGTTCTCACTTCTGCCAACTGGTTTACCAACATGAGGGATTAACAATTCTGTTGATGATGGCTTAAGCTCAAGACAATAGTCTACACGAGGCGGTCGATTGAAAGACGTCTAAATGTCATCAAAATACCTTGAACAAAAATACAGGACCTCATCCCCTATATAACCTTCTGCGATTGTACCTTTAGGCCACTCCTTATTTCTGACGTAAGATTTCAATTTCCTAAGAAACCTATAAAGTAAAGAAGGATATCAATGTTGAAATGTGCGACTAGCAAGTAATGCTAATGTAATTTATTTTAAATGAGAACCTTTCAATAGGATACATCCATCGGTAATGAACTAGGCTAGCAAGCTTTATTTCGTGAACAACATGTACAGTAAGGTAAACCATCACTTTAAAAAAGGACGGAGAAAATATCATCTCAAAATGGCATAGCGTAAGAATGATTTTTTGTTGTAGTTGCTCGAGCTCTTCCATGATCAAAACCTTGGAACACAACTTCTAAAAGAAAGAACACAACTCAAAGTCGCTCAGTTAAGCTCAACCTCCTCATCCAGAATATGAGTCGGTAGGGTCACCTACTGTGGGGCCGCCTATTGTGAGGCCTTCTCCTCTAGGAACAGCTGCTGTAGTGGTTTCTATGATTAACCGCTACAAATGTTTAGAGCTGTTTGCATTTTGTAGCGGTTCATATGCGTAATCGCTACAAGTTTGATTGACCATTTGCATTATATAGTGGTTTTCCTTATAATCCCTACAAACTTTCATTTATAGAAAGAATTACAATATGAAGCTAGACATTAGTTTGAAAGTAGTTGCTAACCACATGAAAAAATGCAAATGTGCATTTTTTCATGGGTTGACATCTACTTTGAAACCAATGTTTTGCTCTATAAATTCTTAACCCATAACAGAATAATTTGCGTGAGAAACTCTTTATATATAGCTTTAACTTTGTAGTGGTTATATAAGTAACCACCACAAATATAAGTTTTCTATAGCAGGTTCTTGGCCTAATCGCTACAAATAAGCAAGACTCTTTGCATTCTATATTTGTTTGTAGTTAAAATTGCTATGAAAATTTGGACTCTTTGCAATTTTGTAGCGGTTTTACTACTCAGTTAAGTAGCAAATTTGTCCCTAAGTATAGGCCTAGGAACAATATGGTCCGAAAGTTTTTCTTGTCTTAATGTTGTTCCGAAAGTTTCAAAACCTAGCAATGTTACCCTATTTTGTTAAAACACTAACGTTGACTGTCAACAAATTGATGTTGATCGTTAACTTTTTAATGGAAATGGGCAATATTGCTACGTTTTAGAACTTCTGGGACAATATTGAGACAATAAAAACTTTCGCAGAACATTCTTTCCTTCTCAAAACTTCCGAAGCAAATTTGTCACTTAACCCTTTTGCTTTTAGACCACCACAAATAAGTCGCCATGACTTTCGTGTCATAACGCACCTTGTTGATGCCACATTTGTTGCGGTTTCTAAAAGGAAACCACCGTTACAAAATTGGAGCTAGTTTGGCACTAGATTTTGTATCGATTTAGGCCAAAATCGCTACAAAATATGACATCGTATCGCTTTTTTGTAACTCGCAACAAATTAACCGTTACGAATTGACAATTTTTTTTTTGTAGTGATTTAAAATTTGATTTTTATTCTATATTACTTCTACGAAAATTAGATTGAAAATAAGTTACTTACGTCACCTTTAACCCAAATAGACACTAAATTTCTAAGGAGGAAAGATATTAATTTAATTCTCCTTTGGACACGTGCCACATGGATAGGCCACCCCAAAGTAACTGTCTTATAAAGTTTAATTTGATATACACCACTCTCAATTTAAAATTACGCAGAGCGGCGGATGAATACGTGTTGCATAGAGACCCCGCTGACTATCTTATTATTTTTGGTTATATTGATTAATAGCGATCAAAGGTATAAATGATGCATACACGTGACTTTGGACGGTATTGCGTGACACAACATAAATAAATATACAACCTGTTTTAATAATAAGTATATAAAGTATCTTTTTAAAGTATAAATATATTTTTCGCGAAAAAAGTATAAATATATTTAAAGGTTAATTATTGTTTGAAAAAAAAATTTAAAAAGTTAATTACTTGTATGAATTTTTTCATTAAAAAATCACGGGGAAATCTTCGACAATCAACCTTTTTATCCATTCATCCTCTTAACTAGCTTACATATACACATATATATCCCCCTGTTCTAGTAAATCCTAAAATTAAACTGGGTGGTTTCCCTGGAGGAGCTGATAAAGAGAAGAAATAATATTCTAACCAAGGCAATCAAACTAATGTCAGTTATTTGTTATTTGGATGTAAAGAAACTGCATTATTCACAGTGGTAAGAAGGTCACTCCTGTGTCTACAATTAAAGAAATTGAACAATCATCTATGTGTCAATTAGCCTTTTCAAGAGGTCATGACTTCATCCAACAAAAAAATGATATCTTCATCAGTGATCCCAGTAGTTAAGAAAATTAATTAGAGTTGATGGATTGTCTTGGCTGAAAAATATAAAACAATCAACTCAACTTTCTACCAAATCATGGATTTGTTTTCAGGCCAAGATGTGGAAGAAAAAGCAAACTCAGCCTTTCCTGCCTTGAGTGTTTTCAGATCAACCATTCACTAGATTCATAAATGCCCTTTGTTTAGTCAGAATGGAGATCAAGGATTTGAGGTTTTTTGATCAATAAATAATTGCTGCATTAGGATGGATACCATATTAACTCTTCAAATATCCCACACAAAGATATTGCTCATTCTCTTTTAGTTTCTTCTCTACTTTCATTTTTATATTAGACATTTACATTGTAATATTTTTAATTCTGTACAATCATTCCCAGTCATGATTGTGGAAACCTGAAGTACGAACGTTTTATTCTTGATGGCTTTTGAAATTTTATATATTAAAAAAAAAAAAAAAAAAAAAAAAAAACTATCCCATCAGAAGAAGATGGACACGCTTTTCTTTTTTCATTTCTCTTCGTTAAAGCAATGTATCGCCTTTGGTTTTGATAAATCATCGCATATTCATCCGTTGAAGCAAACTTCGTGACCTTCCATCCATTCATTTCTCGCACTCATACCAAGTCACTGCACCCTCGCCATGAATCCCCACTGAGCTTTGCCCTCAACGCAGCGTTTCAACCCTCAATTCCACACACTTTGTGCCCACCAAAAGCTTCCATACGACAACGTTTGACCCCCTCCCCGGCACCGGTGTCACCGTGTCAGTGGTTGAGGACCTCCTGCCATTTTCGCCCACTCATAAATGGATTTCCATTATTCATCTTCACCTGGGTTTTAAATTTCCGTTTTTTAGCATACCTCTTAGGGACATGATCTGACGTTCTTGGACTTTAAGAATTTTGATTCGTGGAACCGAAGCCCTAAACTGTTGTTTTAGGGTTTTGTTCCTTTGGGATCTGTTCAAGATTCATTCTTTTCTCACTTTCTCAAATGGCGGATCACGAAGAGGAGGATTTTCAAATGGCTATACGGATGAGTATGCAACATTCGCCGCCGGAGCCTAAGCGTAGTAAGCCGAGGGATGCTGCTATTTCTGGGGTTGTTCTAGGGTCGCCGGAGGAGTCCCCAGAAGCCAAGAGCCGGCGGTCACAGAGGGAACTTATGGCTGCTGCTGCTGAGAAGCGGATGATGGCGGCGAAGAGTGCTTCGTCCCCAATAGTTAAAGGTGGGAAGAGTGGAGAAGTTGGCAGGAAAGAGGTGTCGTGTTTGGGAAGTGGAAACTTGAGTATAGAGCTATCTCTTGAAGAAGCCGATCAATTGTTTTTTATGGTGTTTGGCAATCAGGTTTCAAATTCCGTTCTTGCGCAGTGGAGCAATCAGGGAATAAGGTATTTGCATTTTTGTTTTTGTTTTTGTTGTTGCAGGGCATTGTGTGGCGTTTCATTTCCGTTATTACATCGCTTTTGGCAAAGTTTTATGATAAAGTTTCGTGATTTCCCCCTCTCACGTAGCCATTTTATTCTAATTTGACATTGATTAATTTGGAAAAGACTTTGGCCATTAACAATTGGTTTAGTCAAATTTGATTTTTAATCATGTTGCTGTATTGAATCATCTGCTGCTTGATGATGTTTTTGCATCTCATAGCTTGATGAATATTTGAACATCCGAGTCTTCTTAGTTCTACTGTTACTCTTAATCATGGAATTTCTTCTTGTTGATTAGAATCTATTACGGAATGTTGTAATACAGATTCCCGAAAATATAGTTTTTAATGTCAAGATTCTCTGTCTATTAGAAAGTTTTATACTGTTACTATCAATCATGAAAATTATTATAGTTGATTAGAGTCTATTATGAAATGTTGAAATGCAGAATCCTACAAATACAGTTTTTATTGTTGATATTTGCTGTCTATGAAATATATACTTCCTTGTTTATTTGTAGTAAGTTACTTCTTTGTGAACCAGTAGAGAGTTAATTTTAGTTGTAACTTGGTGCAATCTTAAAGAAACCCATTAACGAATTGCCCTGACCGTTCCAAATATATTTTATTGGACAGAAGAGAGTGGAACGTCTAAGAATGTAATAGCTAATCATGATTAAACCGTAATGAAATGGAAATGATCACAGTGTTTCTTTGTTTGGACAATTTCTTGTAATAAAAAAGAAGAAGCAATCACTGTATTGGTTGGGAGAGCAAAAGATAGAAAAGGAAAAGGTAAATAATCCATATCAATTGACCTATACACCTTTTTTTGGACAGACAACTATAAAAAAAAAAATGAGTAAAGAATATATCCAAACATTTAAAATACTTGTGGTTCTCAAACCATATGGAAAGTTTCACAAGTGGGAAATAATGATGCCTAATTTGCTTTTCAACCCTGCGAAGCATGATCGGTCTTGTACGGCCCTAATTGTTAGGTCATTCGCGTATTTGATAGCAAGGTTGATGGGATTGAGATCTTTCGGATGATCAATTGAAGGACTAAATAGATCGATTCAGGGATTACATCTAGGGAGGATCAAAATAACCATAGTATAGGGTTAACCCACAGTAACTACCTGTTTGGAATTGGACGATGATAAAAAATGGGTCTATGTTCAAATCTAGGGAATTTCAGTGCTGTCGAAGGTGGCCCTAATCCTGGGTGGTGCATAAAAGAGAGAAATTGATGCGGGATATCCAGCTACTTGATCGAAATACTATAACTGGACTTGGTTGCTATATGGCCTTATTTCTTGTGGGAAAAACATTTAACTGCTATATGGTTCCATCGGCTGCTGCATCCTATATCTGTTTACAAAGTTCTGTACTTATGGGTGTTGAGGATGGTGGGGATGTTTGAATATCAGATGAACTGGCTTTCCTTGGAGAGCTATTGTCTTAGCTGCTATTCTCTGATATTTCGCTTTGCTTTGTTATTGGTCAAAAGCCCTCCAATGGTTTGAACCCTTCATAGGAAACCTTTTCTAGAACCTTTGACCTCCATTATTAAAACAAATTTCTTATTGTTTTTTTGATAGTATTTATTAGAACCAATTGATAGTCATCTAACAATGGTGTTATTGATTTAGGTACACTAATCATGATTGTTTTTTTCTTAGTGGTTGGTTAGATGCAAATGATTCAATCAGATATTCTTTTTTCTTTACACAGATGAAATAGGCTTACTCGGTTAGTCTTGAACCCTTGAAACACAGTGTTGAGAACTCAGAATAATATCTTTAAATTTGAACCTCTTTTTTATAATTCTATACTAAACATATAAGTTCATGGTTCATTGACTTGACTGTAATCGAACCTGTAATACTTGAATAAAAATATTTTAAATTTATCACATAAAAAATGAAGATGATGATGCTGTTGATGATGGGGGAGAGGAACTTTAAAAAAGTGAATATTTATCTTGACTTAACCTAAGGAGTTTCATGGATTTAATTCCTTATATACCCAACTATCTAGTGGGGCAAAAAGTATTGATCACAATATTATTATGCTTTATTTAACGTTTCCAATGCTCTTTTTTTAAGATCTGTTTTGAGTTTAGTTCATCAGTCTTATATCTATCTGTACCATAGTAAATCACATTACAAAAGCCACCCCAGTCAAGATTGTGTTGAAAAAGCGTTGGGTTCATGGAAAGCATTTATGCCTTTGTCTTCGTATGGTTGGTTGGATGTCATGAGAAAAGTGGAGAAGTGGGCTTACAAAGAGGAAGAGAAGGTCATGTAATGTGCACTTTGGATTGGGTATATAGGTAATGCAGATGGCCCATGATCTGTGGAGTTAACTTTGGAAGGCAGGTTCTTCTTATTTGCATGGTTTCGACTAGTACCGTGGGTTGTTTGAACGGTTTGGTTGATTTTTGTCTTGTTTAATAATAGGTCAGTTGTATGGTCTAAATGAACCTGCATCATGACTGGTTACTGGTTTTTAGGCCCAACCAGTCGGTCCAGTATGGTCTTTTAAACATAGCTCGAGAACATTACGATCATCATGGTCAAAAGTTATTCTTGTTGGAAAGAATTACATTGACAATCTGTTAGGTCTTGTATGCACATACTTTATTAATAAATTGGATTAGGTCTTTACATCATTTTATTCAACAAGTTGGTATTTCCAATGCCTTTTGGCTCAGATCTGTTTATGAAAATTTGAAGTGAAGATGATCCCTTCGATGAAATACAAGATTGCTTTGGCTATTTTTCTTAATTAATTATTCAAACTGAGCAGCAAATGCCTTTGCCCTTTGTCTCCTGCTTTTGTCCATTCCATTCTGCCCATTTAATCAAGTTTTTCAATGGTCTATAAATGGTATAAATCTTAAATTTATAATTTGAATGAGTTTGGCTTGGAATGAGAATATGCAAGTATCATATTGCTGATTACAATTTTTGTTTTTGGTGTGGTTGTGTTTCCATGACTCAATTCAGACGAGTCACTTTATATCCTTAATTTCTTTCATTCTCAATCATATGACAGAAGCGATGCATGTATCTTCATCTGCTTGATATATTTTGAAAATTTTCATCCTATCTCAAACATCACATTATTTTCTTTATATACTCTAAATCCTGGTTGGTTTATATGCTTCCTTCATGTTGGTAATAATGTGAAATCTTTCCAGGTTTAGCTCTGACCCAGAAACATCTATGGGCCTTGTGCAGCATGAAGGTGGTCCCTGTGGTGTTTTAGCAGCTATACAGGTGATTAGCCCCTTTTAGCATGCTGTCTGTGACTTTGAATCTTGTTCTGACGACTAATATTTTTCAACATGCTTATATCATATTCAAGATCTGTTCTATTTTTTCTTGGAGGGTTAGCTGACTGCTTGGTTTCCTTGTTTTCTTGTTACATTTTAATTGAAAATTGAATTAGAATGTGTCTGGTAGAATCTAGGGGAAATAATTGCTGGGAATATTATCTAAATCATGTTGAAATTAGGAATTTTCTTAGAAGTGTGTAATGCTAACGCTGGCCTTTTTTTAATTTTGCAAGTAAGCGTGCATCCCTATTAACCAGTTTCATTTTGTTAAAGTTTTTTTTGGAGACACTCATCTTGTTAATTTTGGAAGAAAGTGCTCATTCCTATGACGCTCTAACCATATGAACCTCCCCATTTATTGATGTTTAAAAAGAATTTTTTTTTTTTTTTTGCTAAGTGAAGGCAGTTTGATTCAAAATCAAATATGACAATTTTCCAACTTCATGCAATTTCTGAATGAGAACATGCTACCAAATTTAATTTTGCGACATGAACATGAAAAATCAGGAAGGTTCAAGCCGTTCTTGTGATTGTGTGTTTCATTTTGTAAACAAAACTAAATATAAGAAACTAAGTGCACCCATTGACAAAAATCTGGAAATTTGGCAATTCTTTCATCAAATTGGCAGATCAAAAGAGCATGAGGACCATATAATTTTTCTAGGGTTGTGTGATTTTTTGGCCTGAATCTCATATCTTGTGATTAATGGAACTTAGTTCATGACATTTAAGCATTATAATGGTGTGTTTCACTGTGTGTTGTTATATTATTAAATCTTATAAATCTTGGGCTACAGAATGTTGGGTCAGGGACTGTTAGAGTAGGCACAGGTAACTGAATAATTAAACTCTGATCCTAGAGAAATAGCAAGAATCTCACTACTTCAATAAGAACAGCCAATCTTTGATCTTATTAAATAAGAACAACCAATCTTTAATAATTAGGAATTCCACTAATTAATAAAGTTCAAGGAGAATCTCCCGTTTCAATTTACTCTCTGAAATATTCTACCCTTTATTGATGAGGCCTAGACTCTCTGAAATATTCTACCCTTTATTGATGAGGCACTAGGCCTATTTATAATGATTTACAAAGGATAGACTCTATTCAAAATTCAAATACTAAATCTAAAATTATATCTAAATCGAAGATTTAGATAACTAATTATCCTAAGATATTCCTAAAGATAATAATAAAATATAATTAAACAGACTAACTAAAAATCCTAACAACTATATCTTATCTAATAAGATATTCCTAAAAATAATATAATTAAAACAGGCTCGATTAAATAAAAGATAAAAGATAATCAAAACAATAAATTAATCCCTAATAAATTAAAGCATAGCGAGTTGGATCGCTATCATTTCTCCCCCGAAAAAACGACTTGCCCTCAAGTCCAAAATCAGGTTTTTTTATTATTTTTATTATTTTTTTTTATTTTATTATTTTATTTTAATAATAATAATAATAATGATTATTATTATTATTTTTATTTTTATTTTATTGGTTTCCAATTGTGGTCCAACTCTATCAGAGTTGCATTACATCCCTCGGCTCCCCGTTCCGTTTTGATGCGAAAGCGTCTTCGTCAACTTCAAGGAGAGATAAGGACGATGAAATACAGCGGTGACTAGGGCGGTAGGGTTCGGCGCATCGGAAACAGAGGCCCTTTTCTCGCCGGCGCTGTCTCTCGGAGTTCGTGGTGGATACTCGATTAGTGGGCAATTAATCCGAAGTTGCCGAAGTTGACATTGCAGGGTATTGAGCGACATTCGATGAGGATGTAACTTGTCTGGAATTGGAGTACGAGTCACTCGTTGCCGCTGAAGGAGAATATAAGGGCGGCAGTTTTGGTGGTGTAACGGAATTAACAGGCTTGGGCCCACATCCGATCGATAGTTGCTGTTCAAACTCGAGGGCCAAGCTTGCCGCCCTATACACTGTTATGGGCTTTTGAAGGCGGACGTCCGAGCGTATTTTGTCGTTCAAACCAGTCAAGAAGACCCCAAGAAGGCAGTGTTCTGGCCATTGTGAGATGTGAGACACACGCTTTGCCCATTCCTAGCGATATTCCTGAACTGTTCCCGTCTGACGAATCTGACACAGGTGTTCATCGGGGTTAAGGAATTTAGGTGGTCCAAAATGCTCTTCCAAGGCTTTAACGAGGTCTACCCAGTATCGTACGGTTTGCTGGGAGTTTGGCCAAGAGAAGAGGTCCAATGCATCCCCTTCAAAATATAAGGCTGCCACGTCGACCTTGTCTTCATCAGGAGTATGGTAATAACAAAAGAATTTGTTAGCTTTGAGGATCCAACCTCTCGGGTCGCCACCATTGAATTTTGGAAGATCAATCCTCGCATATGGAGAACGAGCCGGCCGCCGCGATGAATAAGTATCTTCATCGCTGTCATCCTCGTAGTAGTGCATCTTCCCCCTTCGGTGAGTTTGGCGAGCAGACCGTGCTTCCAAGGCATTGACTTTATCTCTGAGTTCTTCGATCATGTCGAGTCACGCGGTGATTGTGGTGCCTAGATCTTGTTTCGACCATGAATAGGTGGAAAGAATGGCTCTGATGCCAAATGTTAGAGTAGGCGCAGGTAACGAATAATTAAACTCGATCCTAGAGAAATAGCAAGAATCTTACTACTTCAATAAGAACAGCCAATCTCGATCTTATTAAATAAGAACAGACCAATCTTTAATAATTAGGAATTCCACTAATTAATAAAGTCCAAGGAGAATCTCCGGTTTCAATTTACTCTCTGAAATATTCTACCCTTTATTGATGAGCCACTAGGCCTATTTATAATGATTTACAAAGAATAGACTCTATTCAAAATTCAAATACTAAATCTAAAATTATATCTAAATCTAAGATTTAGATAACTAATAATCCTAAGATATTCCTAAAGATAATAATAAAATATAATTAAACAGTACTAACTAAAAATCCTAATAACTATATCTTATCTAATAAGATATTCCTAAAAATAATATAATTAAAACAGACTCGATTAAATAAAAGATAAAAGATAATCAAAACAATAAATTAATCCCTAATAAATTAAAGCATAGCGAGTTGGATCGCTATCACGGACCATTCAAGCTATTGAGTGAAGGCCTCCGGGAATAAATTTATTGTGACCTCAAACTTGTGCCTTAAGAAATTTGATTTAACTGTAATGAATTGGGGCAGAATCAAATTCATGACCTTTTGATTATAGAGGCATTGATGTCTCATCAAGGATTGTCTCAATGAAAAAGCTGAAGGGCCTATGAATAGTATCCTATAATTTCTCAAAATATTGCTGATTTTCAAGCATTCCTTGAAATGTTAATGTACGAATTGACTATCACAATTTCTTTATTAATCCTTGTTATACAAGATTTGATAGAGTTTTATGTTGGTTGTCGAGAGCCAACACAACTCTCCCCCTTTCTCCGGGCTTGGGACTGGCTGTAAAACATATTTTGAGTTTGTATCAAAATGATTAACAGACTACGGGAGGAGAAAAATGTTTGACTTGCCAAGAAAAAAAAAAAAAAAAAAAAAAGATTGATTGGCAGATTAAAAAAGCTAACCGTTCTTGAGTTCCAATAGTGTAGTGATTTATGTTGCAAGCTAGTTCTTTTTTTATTTTTTTTATTTCATTAATCATAATTTGTGGAGTCACTTGTTTTTTTTTTTTTTTTTTTTTTTTTGGGAGTGAAGAGTCACTTAATTTTCTCTCTAATTTTTTTAACAGTTAGATTAGATTTTTATATGTATCTTCTGAGATGTTCTTGGATTATTTTAGTGTCTGTATATATAATTTTTTTCTTTTTTCCTTTCTTCATCCCATTCTTTTCTTTCTCCTGGGTTTATGTTATATGGATAATCGTAGTTATGTTTTTTCTTTAAGTTTTATGTTAAGTTCCAATATCCTTTTTGTAATGTTGTGTTATGGTGATTGAAGGGAACACTCAATGAACTTATTGAGCCAGGTCTATTGGTCAACAATTTATCCAAAGATTTGGTTGTTGATAGAATATAATTTTGTCATGTGATCCATGTAGCCTACCCCACCTTATGGTGATCTCCTTTTATTGAACTTTGTTGGTATAGCATGTTCAAGTCATCTATGTATAGTCCCCAGAATTGGATTTTGTATATCATTGTCATGTTTTGGCCACTCGTGATTGAAGACTTTTATAGAATGTGTAAACTGCTTACCCAATGAATTAAATAATAAACCTGTGGCATGATTGTTTGCTTGTGATCATTTAGTGTGCACATTTGCATGTTTTATTATGTTCTTTTGATTTCATTTATCTTTTTCAACTGACATCCATTGAATTTCTGGATTTCCGGATATTTTGCTATATGCTTATATTGCTTCTGGTGTTCCTTTTAATTTCCAGGCATTTGTGCTCAAATACATTCTTTTTCATGGTGAGTCTAAAGATGTAACAATCATGCCACACAATCAGGGTCTCAGCGCATTATCTAAAAGTCAATCTTTTCCATCAAATGATTTTTCTTCACTCAGTGAAGGTGTAAAAGCGAGGTAATTTGCTTTTTCCTGATCATTCATTTGTCTTTCAATTGGGAAACACGTGATTTACAAATCATACAAGTACAATTTTAGTGACCTAGAGTTGAAGACTGGGAATCACAAACAAGTGCTCCTCCAGTCCTTAATAAAAAACATGTTTACCTAATTTGGTTAGATTAAGAAAGTTAGTTAAATTAGTTAATATGACATTTATTGTCTAAACCACCCTACTCATCTCCCTAATTCTCTTATTTCCTCTTCTCCTTGATTATTGTCAAGGGAGCATCAATGGGGGTAAATTAAGAAAATATTGATAAATATGAAAACTTTGTCTTATATTTAGGATCAAGATCAACTTCCTAAACATGTCTTATATATATTAAGGACCAGTGTAGTACAATTTTTTTTCATTGTTGTGCTCTTGTTAAAGTTACCCTTCTTTTCTTTTTACACGACAGAATTAAACTTTCTTTTGATTGGTTTATAATTATCTACCTTTCAAACGTGGTCTTTATTCATGTTCATTTATTTGATATGAATTCATTACCTGTGGTGTCTGTTCGTTCTACTACTTTAATTTGTCTTACCTGTCAGGCATTACTTTATAGTTTTCTTTGTCTTACATCAGTGCGGAGCATGTGATACTTAAAGCATTAGAATGATGTTGACTATTTATATAGAGTCATATATAGTTTATGGAGATGATGAACTTTGCAGAAGATGTTTGACCACAAAGACTGCCAGTGTCATCATTGCATCTTGAAGGGATGCAGTGATTCAACTAGATGTTTTTCCTTTCCTTGTGGTCTTCATGGTCAATTTCATTTTCTGTGTGTTATTTATTTATTTTTATTTTTTGTGTGGAAAATGAACATTACTAAGAGAGTAAGAGTTGGGGGTATATCCCCTCGTGTTGTAACTTATTTTCCTTAATTATGCTATGCCCAAGTAAATCTTTTCCTACATCTTGAGCTATCACAATAGAGCAATGGGATGGGTTAAAATGATAATCTCTATGATGTGGACCTAATACGAACTTTCCATAGAAAGCCTGAAAACTGCACATTGGTTAACAATTACGGAAGGGAATAAAACAATGAATAACAAGAATAAGATGGAAAGTTGAGATCTTGGGACAAGGGATCCAACGAACACTTGCTCCAACAAGTTGAGTAAACGAAACTTTGCACCCAATGGAAACGACGGCTCAAGAACTCCAAGCATAGCAAACATTAGTAAATCAATCTCTTATGCCAAGTAGTACCCTCTTAAGAATACAAAGAATCAGGTATGTTCAATAAACTTTTTTAAAATCTGAATGATATACATGTGTATATATATTACTTGATTTCAAACAGAAAATAAGACACTAAACAAGCTAGAAACCCTAAAGTCCAATTTGATTGGTTTTAGAGGAGTGAGGTGGCACCACTTTAGTGGTCTAGGGTGATTTTGGATGTCACTTTATAGATCAGGTGGAAGGATAATGAAATTTGAATGAGATAATGACTGAATTGAAGGATAATGATTTTTCAGGATAAATGGATTTTGTGAATTCTCTTTAAATAATTCAAAGGATGTGCTAAGAGTAGATATTAGGGGATATGGTGGTTAGAATCCATCTAGATCACTCTATTTATCTTTTCATTCATTTTATTATCAAGCAATGTAGAATATATTTGCATATTAATTGGTGTTTTTATTCAAATTTCATGTTGATGAATAATTTCACCTTTTTCATGCTGTCCCTTGTGCTTCATAACTCATTTTTATACATCCTATATAAGTTTGTTGAGATGTGTGTGATTTCTTTGCAGAGCCTTGATAAGAAGCATGTGTGAAATTTTGTTTTTATGTGGAAGTAGTAGAAAGGCTGTTATTGCAACACTGAGCGTTCTAGGGAATGACAATCAGCATTCTAAAGGAATTTCAGATGATGAGGTAGGTTTCATATTGTAAAGAGAGAAAAAATCTAATTTCACTCAATAAAAGAGATAAAATCTAAATTCCGTTGTTAATGGAGTTACTTGTGGTCATTTCTTGATATTCTTATTTGCTTATTCAAGTTATATATAATTGACAGGCTATTGCAAAAGAACTTGAAGGACTTTCCATTGAATCTGGCCTTGATCTGCAAAAGGTTCTTAGAGTTGAAACATACACATCACAAACAAGTGCATTACAGGGGCTTGAAGCAATGATTCCTGTATACCAGAGTCGTATGGGGGCATTGCTTTTTCTGATTTCTGCTTTACTTTCTCGGGGATTGGTATGCTTGTCAACCCAAAACTTTCCTATATAATTGACAACGTATTTTTACCGGGGCACTTGACATTTTCAGCATCCCTTTTCCAACCTAATTTCATGCTCCTTGGGTTTTCAGGACCTAGAATTTGGTCCTGGGCCTTTGGAGCTCCTTGCGGCCAAAGCAGTGACTTGTGGGTGCTCTCTGCTCAGTGACTGCCAAAGGCCTTTTTCCTTAGAGATTCCCTTGCTTCTAAAAGAAGCCTGGAATATGATATATGTTATGTCTTGGCTTGCAACAATAACTATTTTAAAGGCGTGAGCTAACATAGGCATTTTTCATGTAGTACTTAGTTTCTCAGAAAACTAATTAATAGGTAGAACTGAGATTTGAACTTCTGCTATCCCTCCCCCCCCCCCCCCCCCCCCAAAAAAAAAACAAACCCCCACCCACCAAAACACGCACACAAAAATCCACTAGGGTTGCTATAATGTGGATTTCCCCCTTACATGAAGGAGCAACTAATTTTTTGTACTTCTGCTAACTTATTAGTTACACGTCTACACCCATCTCCCAGCCTAATAAACAAATTTGGATGTCAGTTACAAGCGATTGGTTAAAACAATGGTACTTAAGTATCTGCAGTTTTGTTTGTAATAGAAAACTGTAACTAATATTCACAAAATAACAACAGAGGTTATGAAGAGTCAACGTACATCATCAGTCCTTCTATCATTCTCCATCTCTCATCTGGGATGGGAAAATGTCTAGGTTCAGGAATATAAGTTTGAGCATACTTTGTTATTATCATGTCTTCGCTGCATGCTTAGTATTATTGCCTTTGACACTTCGCTTTTTTCTAGAACTTGGTTCAAGCTGACAGGGATGACCCCAGCCTACCTCTAGTTACTGCTCCTTTTGGACATGCTTCCCAGGTTTATATTTATTGACCCCCCATTTCTACAGTTTTTCATTTTAAATACTCCTGCTTATACTGGAGACTTGCTATTCTCTGGCTATTATGCAGGAAATTGTGAACTTACTCCTGTGTGGGGAGGCTGTCCCTAATGTGTTCGATGGGAGGATGGATTTAGGGGGAGGGATGTTTCTTAAAGGCATATCTCGACACGTGGAAGTTGGATTCCTCACTCTGTTGGAATCCCTGAATTTCTGCAAGGTTGGTCAGTATCTGAAGTGCCCAAAGTGGCCCATCTGGGTTGTTGGGAGTGAATCCCATTACACAGTCCTGTTTGCTCTTGATACCAGTGTTCAAAATGAAAATGAACTTGAAGAAAGGGAATCACAGATCCACAAAGCTTTTGATGCACAAGATCAGAGTGGAGGTGGGGGTTTTATAAGTGTGGAAGGGTTCCATCATGTCCTCAGAGAAACGAACGTCAAACTTCCCCAGGAGAAGCTTGAGCACCTTTGCAGTACTGGCTTCATTGTGTGGAGTGAGTTCTGGCAAGTTATTTTGGAGCTAGACAAGAGCTTGGGAGGTTTGAAGGATTCATCAGGATGTATGGGTAGGAAGGTCTTTGACCTTTACCATTTTAATGGGATTGCTAAATCTGATCTCAATGGCAGTCAAGTAAACAGTGGAGGTGACATCCCTCTACAACGACCTCGGCTCACAAAACTACGAGTTTCGGTTCCACCGAGGTGGACGCCAGAGGAATTTATGGCAGATGTGTCAGTTTCCTCTGCTTCTAGTGCAAATGAATCTGGTGGAAAGGACAGTGAAGTGTCTAAACCTGAGCCTTCTCAACATGCACCATTGGTGGATTGCATAAGGACTCGTTGGCCCCGTGCCGTCTGCAGCTGGTTAGGGGATCCTCCTAGCATAGTCTGAAGTATGAATGTGGGGATCATTGTTTGTGCGCTCTTGTTGATCCCAGATAAAACATAATTTCTCGGCAACGGCAGGGCAAAAGGAAGATGATGTTGAAAGCTTCATTACTTGTGTTTAAACTGGAGGCACGTGAAGGAGGTCCGGCAGTCAAGTTTCAATTTTCTTTATGTTTATATGATCAGTTGAATTAGTGTATCTTTAGCATTATCTTCGATTTTTGTCTTGTCATTGAATAGGATAAAGGGAAGAGAGCTGTGTGAAATTTACATCTTTGGTCAACCCAACTTGTAAAATCCATTTTAATGTACTATTGTGGATGGCAAAAAGTTTATATCTGGGAGGGTTCTTAATAAATGGGAAAATCTGTTCTTGCTTTTCAAATTGTTGAAATATATTGCCTGGCTGCCGAACAGGGGAATTTTCATGATTTTCCCCCACAATGTTATCACTCCCTGTAATGTGAATTTATTTGTTATTCAACACTATATTTCTCCCAAAAAATAGTGGTAAACAATCTGGTGTTTTCTTTTTACCACCCTCTTTATATCAAGAAACACTGGTGTTTGTGCGTCAAGTCTTCAAATTTTTATTTTTATTTTTTTTTTTTTTATTTTTTTTTTTTTTTTTTAAAGGTTTAGGAAACAATTTCCTGAGGTTCTAGTGTTGTTCATTTCAGTGATGATATTAAATACACAATACAATATCCATTTTGGGGATACATGGTTATGGTAATTTTTTTAGTTAGTGCCTGTTTGGCCTAGCTTATTTTTTTTACTTAAAAGCCACTTATAAGTATAAGCTAGGTCAAATAAAATTTTACATAAGCTCTTATAATTATAAGAGCTTATTTTATAATGAAGAAAAAAGTTTAAAAATAAGTTTCTTATAGGAGCTTTTTTTTTTTTTTTTTTTTTTTTTTTTTTAAGAATGAAAAGAAAACTCATAATCTCTCGATTGACCATTACTTGCCGCCGCCGCCACCCACCACCCGCCGCCACCACCACCACCCCCACCACCACCACCACGCCCCCGCCACCACCACCGTCGCCCGCCCCGCCGCAGCCCTGTCGCGTAATATACCTTTTATGATAAATTTTATTAGAAAAAAGTCTTATGACAAAAATTTTGTCAAATAGCTTATTTTTTATTTAAGCTTTTAAGTAACTTTTAAGCTAAAACATTTATGTAATCAACAAACAGCTTTTAGCTTTTTTCCAAAAGCTCTTTTTTTAGCTTATACTTATAAGTGGCTTTTAAGTAAAAAATAAGCTAGGCCAAGTACTCCCTCCGGTCTTAATTATAGGATAACATTTGAAACTTGGTTTTGGTCTTAATTATAGGATAATATTTTAATTTTTGTCAATTTCTTCTTAAAATACCCCTATTTTATTTTCTCAAGTGTGTTTAGTTTTTAGTGAGTATATGAATGTGGGTGCGTAGATTCTTTCAATCAGTGAAACTTTTAAATTATTGAATTTTAATTTATCAATCAGCTGACGTTAATTTATCAATATAAATATATAGACATACACAAATATACATATACACACCGACACATAGATATGTGTGTGTGTGCCTCTATATATATGTTTGTGTATATATATATATGTGTGTGTGTGTGTGTCTATACACAAATATATAAAGACATACACACACATATATGTGTACATGTATGTATATGTGTGTGTGTGTGTGAGTGTGTCGGTCAAGCACACGTGCACACAAACACACATCTGTGTGTGCGTGTTGATATGTGTGTAGATATATGTGTATACACGCACACCCATACATATATCTATATGTATACATATATATACACATATATGTATATATATAGTAAGATCATTATTTCAATTAAAAAGCGTGTGTAAAGAAAAATTTTAGGTTGAAGAGGTATGTGGTAGGGGCTGTTGATTTATTTTTACTTATATCATTTTAAATTTATATAAGGGCATTATAGGAAAACAAGTAAAATTAACTAATTTTTTTTTTTTTGCCCAAAAAGATCAATTTTATTAATATAAAAAAAAGGAGCTACAATCACCAATAGTCGAAGCCAAGTAAAGCACTCAGAAAATACCTACAGTTACAACCTATCACACAGCTTACCAATCAAATTCTATATCAAACTAACAATTCCTAATCAGAACCACAAACCTATATCAGGTATAAGCAGCCACTGATGCAAGCTATACTGAAGAGAAAAAAAGAGTAACTATACCACTATATCCTTATTACAAGTATCTATGACAGTACCAGATGCTTAGCCAATTCCTTCTCTATTTGCTGCAGCAAGCCTGTTTACAGAATCAGTACCAGAGGAAGTAGCGTCCCTTACCAGTAACATGCTTAAAGAAGATGGGATAAAATCCAGCCAATGTGGCTGGTGCATCTTCTTTGCTACCTCAGTTGCTAATCTATCAGCAACTTGATTGCCTTGCCTTGCGACCAAAGACAATGTAACATCCTTCAATGACTCCAGTGATCCCGTAATTTCCTCCAGTATGTCCCTGCATTGCCACTCCCCACCTGCATATGAATCCTTTTGTAACATTCTAAACAAACATTCACAGTCAGTTTCAATTATTATCTTGAAGTTAGAGAAATAATTTCTGTGATTTAATGCCTCCTTTACAGCCAGACACTCCACCATGAATGGAGATAGGGCCTCAGCTTCTTTCGCTATTCCACCAGCAAACACCCCTCCAACTCCCCTGCAAATCATACCAATACCAGCTGTACCGTTCTCCTCCCTATATGAGCCATCCACATTTATTTTTATTGTTCCAGGCGGCGGTGGAAGCCAACATGTCTTCCTATCCAAACCAGATTTAAACACTCTCGCTGATGAAGCCACAGATTTACTTTTGGAGCACCAAAATTCCTCCACCTGTCCATTCAACATACGTACCACCTCATTAGCATTAGGGACCTCTTCTCTAAACACCCAATTGCATCGCCCCTTCCAGATCCACCAACAAGTAGTAGCAAACAATGACTTGCCATATTCATCCACAGATTCACTCCCATTCAACAAATCACATAGCCATTCTTCAACTCTTCTCATAGACCATCTACTAAACTTAAGCCCCAAAGGACTCCCAAACCAAACCCTTTTTGTCCAAGGGCACAAAAACAGCAGATGTTCTAGTGTTTCCCTTTCAGCATGACAGATAGGACAGGCAGGATCTACAGCGCATTTTCGCCTAAATAGAGCATCACGAGTTGCCAAGGCCCCAGCCCCAAGTCTCCAAAGGAAGTGTTTGATTTTTGGGGGACTGTAACCCTCCAAATGCCTTTCCATACAGATTTAGAGACAGCAAAAGACGTACCTGGGTCCTTGGTCTGAATAATCTCAGTGCCACACCTTCTATCGCATAGCCTGACTTCACCGTATATGCCCCATCTTTGTTAGCTAGCCAGATCACACTGTCCTCTTTCTCGCGTCTAGGAATCGGTGTTTTTCGAATCAGCTCCATCTCCATTGGGGTGAGGTGTGCACTCACAGGGTTGAGATCCCATTCTCCATTAATCATAAGGGATTGTATTTTGCGTTGGTCATCACCCAATATTCCTTAATTAACTAATTTAACTCTCTCCTTAATCTCTCCAAAATTGATTAAATGTGTTCTATAATTAGGACCGGAGGGAGGAATATGTTTTTAGAAGGGAAATATGGAGGGAGGGACCAAGTGGGAATGCTATTTATTGGGGATGATCTTTAAAATTGCAATTATTTACCAGGATCAAAAACTAAAAATATAAATATACAAACAATAAATTGCTCCTAATCAAGTCCCCACTTTCCCTCCTACCACGTCTCTTGTGACATTGAGGAGATTGTGACAGAGACTTTCTACATAATACACATCTTTGATTTGAGGTCTATCATTTTCTCCAATTTCACCAACTCTAGCTATCTTTCTAGACTGGTTTCCTCCAAATGTCACTTTGCCGCCATCCTTCAGTCTCATTGCAACAAATTTGGATGGATCTCCCGTCATGTGCCTATTGCATCTACTATCAATATAACACTTACTGGATTTTGATGCTCTTAGACATACTTGCAATTTTATTGGCAATCAAGTTTTAAGTACCCATCTTTTCTTAGGTCCTTTTTGGTTAGTTTGAACTACAGAAGGAAGATATGATCTTTTAGGAACCCATTTATAAGTACCTACTGGTCTATCCTTTCTTTCCTTCTTATAAAAACATGAGGATGTACTATGCCCCTTTCGGTTGCAATAGTTGCAATGAGCAAATGGATTAGAAGAGTGAACTAATTTTCGAAAATAGTTCAAATATGATTTTTCTCCTCTTTTCTTTTTGCCCTTTCTTTTATCTAGTTCAGGAGTATGGCCTATTCCTGATCTATTGTTTGTAAACCTTTGTTTTTTTAAAATAACATTAAGCATTTCACTTCCTCTAGTGAATTTTTCAAGAGTTATATTAAGATAAGAATTTCTTATCTCCAAGTCAGGATATTTTTCAAAAACCAAAGTGTCTTGAACTTGTTGTTCAAGCAACTTAATTCTTTTCTTTGAAGCTATGAGTTCTTTCACAATCTTTCTAAATTCAGAATGCAACTCGTTATATTCATAAAGAAGTGCATCATAAGTTGGTTCAGAATCATATACCTCTTCGCTTTCACGTTCTTCTTCAGCTACAAGGCATATATTGGCAACTTCTTTGTCCTCGTTATCTTCATCCAAGGAACTGCCTCCCCAGATGGCAGACACGTATGCTGATAATTGAATATTAATTCACTAATTTGTATCTCTTGTTAATAAATTTAGGAATGTCTAATTAATAAATAATGATTTTTATTACTTAACTGGGCTTTAGGCTTTTAATTGATTTAATTCATTTTTATCATTAAATTCCAGCACATGCGTGTGTGAGAGACATAAATTGGTAAGAAGGAGAGGTACAACTCTGATGGTCTAATTGGACAGTGTACTGTTATCAGAGTGAGAATCTTAGTAGAGGCTAAATCTAATATCCCAGTCTGTAGGATATCATTGGCATGTTGAAGATACTAATAATACAAGTTCAATCTAAAGAATTACTCCCTCCTGTCTTAATTATAGGAACACTTTTGTAGTGAAAATTATACTACAAAAGTGTTCTTATAATTAGGATCAGAGGTAGTATTAAACAAGTATAAAGTACATAAGAGTTTATTCAAGGGTTAACGGAATTTTTGCCTAGGAGCGCTAGCTATCTTAAGCTATTCATTGGGCAATATTACCCCTTCAGTGTTAAAATTATTGCAATGAGGCCTTTAAACTACCAGACATTGTATTGGCTATTAAATCCAGACTGACATTGCTTTAAAGAACACTTTTGCCCTTAAAATATTCATGAAGGAGTAACTAACATCCTAAAGTTTTATAATGTGGAGTATTTTTCCCTTTTTAACCGAAACATTTCACGTCATATTTAGGGTGTCACGTGTCTTGCCAACTAGGTATTCATCAATTAGAAAAAGTTTATCAACATTATATACTAATTATTAAATAATTAATGGTATTATGGTATATTATATGTGTGTTCATCAATATGAAAAGGTTCGCAAGTCATATATATAGAAAGGACAGACAAGCATCGACAACATTACTAAATGATACTTAGTGTGGGATAAAAAACCTGTTTCTTTTTTTGCCAATAAATTCTTTGCTGACAAGTCAAATGGCATCCATCTCTTCCTCCCATTGCTCCACGTGATTGAATTTTAGGGCTCATCTATGAATACCTTAGGTACAAAGATGCTCTTCAACTCAATGTTCGCGAGTCAAAGGGCACCAGTACTCCACTAGAAAATTTAGCATAGATTGTGCTCCTCGCAAAATAGTTCCTGGGTGAGAATGCCCTTTAACACTTTTTTTTTTTTGGGTTGCTCATTCGGTGTCCAGAGTTTCGCCCTGACTAATTCGAATCCGACCTAGGTTGCACACCTGACCAATCCGAATCCGACCTAGGTCGCACACCTGGCTATGGTGGGTGAGCCTCCCAACGGGCCTTTTTTGCATTCATAAGGTTCGAACTCAGACCTTACTTAAGCGACACAAACTGCTTACCACTTGTGCCAACCCCGTTGGTATGCCCTTTAACACTTTATTCAGTGTTATAGCCTCTCAACTAGCTCTTACGTGTTAGCAGATTTTTCTAGTGAGAAACCTACTAAACAATACTCTCTCTTGTTCTTAAATATAAGCTTCAAATTTAAAAATATGTCCGTCCCAAAATATAAGCTTTATTTTAGGTTTATTAAAGCATTTATCGTGCTTTTTCAAATTTTACCCATTGACTATATTCGTTGCATTTTTTTGTCTCTCCCACTATACTCTTTATAAATAAGGACATAGTTAGAATATATATATATAATGCTCTTAACTAATTTTAACTATTTTTTTAATAACAACAAATTATTTGAAGCTTATATTTAGGGATGGAGGGAAAACTTATATAACTTTAGGGCATCCGAATTCACATGCCAACTCATTAACTATTTTAGCCAACCTTTGCTAGCTATTATTAGGTAGCTTGGTAAGTGTAAGTAGGGGGAAGTTAAGCTCTTCAAGAAATAATGAAATTCAAAAGCCTTAACTCTCCAAGAAGTAAGTCTCATACATCCCTTATAGCTAGAAAAGTAGTTTAATGAATAGAACTTAGGTAAGTTCTACTTTCTTAGTATTTGTGTTATATAGCTACACTTACCCTAAAATTTATGAGGGTTTTTACGATGTTTGGCCCAATAAGTTTGCTGTCAAACAATGGGTTTTTGTTCCTCAAGGGACCAAAATAGTTTGAAATTTGAGAGACCAAAATTAAAATGAGAACAAACTTGAGGAACCAAATATTATATTAACCCAATTTAATTTATAAAATAAAATTCAATTAATAAAATATTTTTGTCTTCAAAATTAAACAAATACTACATTTATTTGATATAACAATTAGGCTTCCCATTTTTTTTTTTTTTTTTTAATAACAGTCAATTATGAATACTACAAATGAAGATAACTTTTCAGGAAGTGTATTAAAACTAAACCAAGTGATCTTTATAAACATTTTGATCTCCAAAAGAAATCATATTAAACTAGTAAATATCAATAAGATAAAATAATTTTATACATTTTTGTTTGTTTGTATTTTTAAGATTCAAATTTTAAAACTTTATATAAACATAATCAAACCCCTTATCATTCGGATCTAAAACGTTTTATGATTGATGGGAGAGATCTCAAATGGATGCTAAGAACTTATCCACTAAGTAAAATTCCTTGTAGTGCTTTCTTGTAGTGCTAAATTAGATGAGTCGAATGTATTGTCGTTTCCATAAGAAAGCTTCTTTTTCTGCAAATATCTGTTACGCGGGTCCAGAGGATCGTGAAAATCAAATAAACCACTAATCATATGAAACATGTACACAGCATAATGATACACAATGAAGCATAAAATCTTTGAAACAATTATGTTCTTGAGCACTTCAAAAGAAATGCTCAGAACTACACACATAGCCAACATGCTTTTTCTCATACGCACTCACAAACACATACACATATATTTGCTTTTGGGATTAGGTGAATGATATCATCAGTTGTGCAAAAGATATATGGATTATTAATTTGATTATGGTGCTTATATAAATTTCATAATATATATACACACAAAAACTAATTTACAAAAAGGAAAAAGAAAAAAAGAAGAATTTAATGTAAAGGCTTTTCATATAATTATAGTACAAAAACACTAATATATCTTACAAATGATAAAATATTAGAGGATTCTAGCTTCTTGGGAATATATACGATTGCAATAAATAAATGAATAATAATAATAGTAAGAGGGAAAAAAAAAAGGTTTAATAAAGCCAGCATAGTGCAAGTGGAGGAACCCGTCTGTGCATATGGCATCTGAATAAAATTGTACAAAAGAATTATACATTTTTATACAATAAATTCAAATTCAAAATATTATTTAAAGTCTTTGAAATACTGATTCAGATTTCTTTGAGTGTACTTTACTATGAATGAAATGTGGATCCAACATAAGAGTGAAGCCCATCTTTTCCTGTATATCTCTTTTTCTCCACTTCACCTAAAGTAATGAGGGAACTCAACTACCTAAAATGGCAGAAATAGTGACACAAAGATGTAAAATACTTGGACAGACCACTTTATTTGTTTTTCATCTTTTCTTTGTTTCTTTGTTTGTCTGTTTGTTTGTTTTTTAATCTATCTCTCCTTTAGTTTAGAAACACATCACATGCATCAAATATAAGATACAAATAACCAAATTATTTAGATAAATAAGTTGGTTAAAATAAGTTAAATTCAGTAAATTAATGTGCAATAAATGTGTTTTTTTGGGTCAAATATACCCTCATTTATGAAGAGGATGAGTGAAAGAGAGAAAGACACTACTATAAAAAAAACCCCTATAGCGTCCTATTTTTGACATGTTTAGCGTCCTTATTCTGCAGGACGTGAATCTGTGAGGCGCCATAAAGGGAGAGTTTTGGCATCCTAAATTTTTTAGGACGCCTTATTGTTTTTTTTTTTTTTTAAAAGAGAACCCCAAACCTGCTCAGGTTCGGGATGTAGGCAACCTACTACCAAGAAGAACCGACAACCAGATAAGAAGAAGACAGATTACCAGAAGCAACAATCGACTACACAAAATCAGAAACTTGAATCAATAATATCAGTGCTCGACGACTTGAAATCTCAAAATGAAAAAAGGAAAATCGAACTAAAAACTATTAATAATATCAGATGCACAAACACAAAATCAGAAACTTTAATCGATCTACACACACAAAATCGGAGAAAGGAGGTCGACCGAATAGACACCCGCACGAGGAGGCTAGAACCATGAAGATTTCAAAACAAAGGAAAATCCAAGTTGCACTTAACCCCAATCTGGTAGTGCCGCGCCTTGTCGTTGACGGATCTCAGCAACCGTCGAAGCTATTGCAACCCAAATCTGTAGATCTGCAACCTAGAGACGCCGTCGCTGTAAGGGATGGAGAGGGAGGTTGCGGCCATCGTTGTCGTCGTCGCCGGTGGCTTGGTGGGTCACGAACGCTACGGATCTTAAAGAAAATGAAAAGTGAAATGATAATGGGAGTGAAAGGGTCACGATGCGCCGGATATGAAAAAATGAGGAACTTTTGACGCGGGATGTGAAAAAGGTGAAATATTTAACTTAGAGCATAACTTTTGGAGTTTAAGTTTATTTATTAGACTCCAAAAGTTATGATTTTGGAGTCTAATTATTAAACTTAGACTCGAAAAGTGTCTCACGTGGCCCCACGACTTGACTTTTGGAGTCTAAGTTTAAAACTTAGACTCCAAAAGTGTATCTCGCGGGACTTTTGGCGTGACGCTAAAACCCAAAAGTCAACTTTTATCACATATAATTATAAAAATGCTACCGCCTTTCTTTTTTACTTTCTTTTTTTTAAAAAGGGCGCCTTTTTGGGACGCAAAAACCGTTTTTTGTAGTAGTGAGGGGGGCAAATAGTGTGAACAAGATCTGAGAGAGTCTACCAATAAATGCAAAGACATGTAATCAATTGGGTAAAATTAGAAAAAGTGAATTAAAATTTATTTGTAAAAATGGAACTTTCTTTTATAAAGGTTCTACTCAGTCCTTATTAACCAAGGATAGTTGTACTAAGTGGAAGAAACTAAGTATTATCTAGTCCCTCATTCCTAGATGTAAGAGCTAAATAATTAAATTGCAGAGATTGAGAAAATTAGTTAATTTAATTATTTGTAAGAAATATGTGTTGTTTCCTTAAAATTATTCCCTCGATCCTAAATATAAGATATAGTTGACTTTTTTTGAAGAGATTAAAGAAGCTAAATAAGTTACTTAATTATATAATATGTTATATGTTTAGTTAGATTATATATCAGTTTATAAGTTATGCAAAATAGTTTGGAGAAAAAAAATGAAAAATATAAATATTTAGAGTAATTAATTAGGTTCCTTAATCCTTAAAAAAAGTCAAGTTTATCTTATATTTACGACTAGAGGGAGTCATTTTATTATTTGCATTGGAAGCTAAGCCCTGATAAAAGCCCCCTTAAGCCCTGATAAAAGCCCCCTTGATAAGTTCATTTAGTAGGGATAATTTGGTGAACAAATTATAAATTTGGGAGACAAATTGAGTTCTTATATTTAGGACCAAAGCAAAGCCCTCCACTAGCTCCTAGATTTAGAACCTGAGAAGTATTAAATAAGTTGAGTTTTGTGAATGGCGAAAAACACATATTGGGAGTGCTTTACATCCCACTTGGATCAAACTGGCTCTAGTTTGATTCTGTCAACAGCTGTGAGAGATATTTAATGACAATTGTGTAACAGATAACTAGTAAGATAATTGTTGGAACCATATTCTCTCTTTAACATGCTCCATGGTACATAGGATAAGCCTGCTCGGAGTAATTAATTTCAAAAAGTAATTGATTACAATACTAAAATCATAATTAAGCATGCATCAACTAGTCCTATTATGTCCATATTGTGAATTTAGAATGACAATAGTGTCTTTCTAATAATTTACCTTTTCTAGAAATGGATGGGCCAAATTCTGGCCACTTCGATGTCAGAAACTAGAAAATGGATCGATTGGATAGGCGCAAAATTAGGAAACAAGGGAAATAAAGTAGACAATGGCACACATGAATTCCAAACTCTATATATTTGCCAAGCTTCTTGTTCAAAGAATATATACAGAGACTAAAAAAGAAAAATATCATCAGAAAAATGAAAGGCTCATCACTTGGCTGCAGAGTGATTCTGCAGAAAAATAAGCCCTACATGGCAATGATCTTCATACAGTTTGTGTATGCAGGCATGGCTTTGCTCTCTAAGGCTGCAATCTCCAAGGGAATGAACCCTTATGTGTTTGTTGTCTATCGGCAAGCCTTTGCTTCAATTGCCTTATCACCATTTGCTTTCTTTGACAGGTTCTACTCAGTCCTTTTCTCTTCATTTTCTTCTCTCAATCATTTCTTCATCTTTTTAATATATATAAAGAGACTTATCAAGCTTCTCTTTTTCTGTATTGGCCAATCTTATCTTTCATTTTTCCAGTAAGCAGGCTACTTCCTTGTCACACACCCTGCTCTCCAAAATCTTCCTCATTTCCCTATTTGGGTATGTATGTGATGACGAACTTTGTTTCTGATCCCATTCCTTGTTTAATCACTGTCACTACAGACATAAGTAAACTAACTATTTAGTCCATTAACTTTAGGCATTTAATGTATCAGTCCTTACCAGATGTTCATGCTGTTGACATTTTTTCATTGCTTAAACGACGCCTATATGTTTGCAGGTTAACATTGAGTTCAAGTCTTTACTATGTTTCAATCAGCTATACTACTGCAACTTTTGCTGCAGCGTCAACAAACACGGTTCCTGCCATTACTTTCATCATGGCTGTTATATTAAGGTGAGGTCAAGATTATCAAATTTCAACGCTTTAACATAATGAACATATATATATATATATTGTTTTCTGTCGTTTCAGAGTGGAAAGCTTATCTGTAAAACACATGTATGGTATGGCCAAGATTCTAGGTGCTGTTCTGAGTCTTTCAGGGGCAATTATATTTGCATTAGTGAAAGGACCACCTCTAGAATTCATGAAGTGGTATCCTCAAAATCAGGTGCATCACTCTTCTATTTCACTAACAAAGAGTCACTCGAAACTGGATTTAATCAAAGGTCCTATCATGATGCTCTCTGCTAACACTGCCTGGTCCTTGTGGCTTATATTGCAAGTAAGTACTATGTACCTCATAATTACTCTCGTTTTAGTTATTCCTTCTGAATAATTTTAATATTTTTGGTAATCTTTTTTACCAGTTCACTTTTGGATTTTCAGGGTTTCATTGTAAAGCAATACACCGCCAAGTTTCGGCTCACCACTTTGCAATGTTTATTCAGCTGCATGCAGTCTGCTGTTTTAGCTGTTGTGGTTGAAAGAGATCCTTCAGCATGGAAGCTTGGATGGGACATTAATCTTCTTGCTGTGACCTACTGTGTATGCTAATTTTCTTCTGTTTAAAAAGTTTCAAATGTTCACAACTTAACAACACTCAAAAAACATCTAAATTTAGACACTTTGTACAAAAAATCTCAGTTCAAAACACAAGTTTACAGAAGAGTGCTAGCTCCTAGGAAAACAGCTATAATTAGTTTTCATAACTAACTCTTTCTTTATCAACTTAGTCCAAATATCCCGCTTGAAATCTCAGGTCGTTAGAGCCTGCCCCATTAATTGAAAGAAAGAAAAAAAGAAAAAGAAAGATTTCAATCACAAAGCCAAAAATTTCTTGTAAAACTAAGATAGACCACTGAGAAAATGACATTGAAGGAATTTCTACCAACATTAATTACAATCAAGACCATGAATTTTTGAAATTTCTAAGAAAGAACATTTACATATAAGCTTCTGGGTCGAACCAAAAAAAAAAAAAATAAATAAAAAAATCTTTTGAGCCAAGTTTTTTAGTACTCATTTTTAATATTTTCTTTATTCATGTATAACATTTACCGCTTCATTTTAAAAAAATTTCCCTACTCGAAAATTTTAATTTCAACTATACACCTTAGTTTTTAATTAAGACTTTCAGAATTTAACCTTCATTGTAGTAATCCCTTGAACTTCATTTGCCCCAGAACATCTTTCACTGACCCAAAAGCTACTACTATTAATCACACCACCACTAGTAACTTTGATATGTGACTTGGTCGAATTCAATACTTATCCTCTCACCACTTGGTCAAAATAGTAAATATCCACCACTACACTAAAAGCTATAGGGACTGTTTAGGTTAGCGGTGGGAGTGGTGACTTATTTTCTATCTGACTTTTTTAAAAGCCCGGTAAAAAAAAAAGTTAGGTTATAAATATGATTTGTATTTGGATTGATGGTGGTAGAAGTAACGGGGTCCATGTTAAAAAATTAAGAGCTTTTTGGAAAAAGCTACCCCATGAAGCTTTTTCTTTAACTGACTTTTAAGAGCTTTTTTTAAAAAGTTTAGTGAACTTAAAGCTCAACCCAAATACTCTACTTCTGGCGTAAGGCTACTTTTATTATTATTTTTTTTTTAAAGCTATTTAAAGTTCTCTCCAAACAGGCCTATAATTTTTAACTAGTTACAACCAATGGCCTGTAATGTTTTCACCTGGTCTAATCCAATCCTCATTAGTGCCCTTAAAATATCCTGCTATTTCCCTCAGTCAAAAGCTCTGTTCTTTTTTTTTTTTTTTTTTTTTTTTTTTTAAACTTTGATTTGAGGGTAGAAAGATTTTGCATATTCTAGTAAATTGAACATCCTGAGTCAATATAATAGAATCACTATAACAGAATCCTATACTTCCGATGTGGGACAAACCCTCAGTGTCTGCTTGCTTATTACTAGGAGGATCGTAACATGGTAGACAAAGACTACTGCACTCATGGTAGACAAAGACTACTGCGCTCATGAGTGTTATCTCTCTTATAATCAATAAACAAAGTTTCTCAAAAGTAGCGAAATGCATCAGGAAGTGGGATTTTATTTTTGGGGTCCAGAAATTTAGTTGAATCTTTAATGATTCAAGAGACACATCCATGAATGCCACTATCCTAACCCACTTCTTCTTTTTTCACATCATGATCCATGATACAGACCGCTGACGTACGGTATGGCTTCTCTTAATGGTTCCACACCTCAACCTTTTGGTGTTGTGGTGCGTGTGTGGAGGGAGTGAAAAACTTACAACTCATAACAACTTTTAATTCAGCCCCTTTAGGGAGAATAGGAAAGGAAATTAAAATGGAGAAGTTACATTGCTTAAATATTGGGAAAAAAAAAATCCCTAAGAAAAGTAAATTTATCATCTACCAAACATTGCCTTGAGTGATCAAGAAAGGTTGTAATTAATTATAAGAACAGAATATCATAGGCACTACTAATCGGGGGTGACATAAGTGGTAAGCAGCTTGTATTACTTAAGTATAGTCTTGAGTTCGAGCCTTTTGAATGCAGAAAAGTCATGTTGAGAGACTCTCCCATTATAACCAGGTGTGCGACGCGAGTCGGATTCGGATTAGTCACACCATAGCTAGGTGCATGACGTGGGTCGGATCCGGATTAGTCACACCATAGCCCATAGCCAGGTCCTAATGTGGGTCGGATCTGGATTAGTCACACCATAACCAGGTGTGCAACACAAGTCAGATCTAGATTAGTCAGGGCGAAGCTCTGGATACTGGATGGGCAAAAAAAAAAAAAAAAAGAGAGAGAGAGAGAGAGAGAGAGAACATCATAGGCACTAGTTTTGGGGGTTTTTTTTTTGGTCTAAATATATATAAGACTTCAGTGTACGTAGTCCTTAAATAATATTTCTTTAGACCATCCTTATTGCTGCTTATGTAAAAGAGTTTGTTCACCCAAAAAAGGGAGTTTTCATCAATTGGGATAGTATTCATGCAAATGGTTAGAGGGGGATATTTGAAGAAAACCAAGACACATTTTTTTTTTTTGGGAAATAATTAACTAACTAATATATATATATATATATATATATTATGTATTTATGTATGCGCATTAACAGATTAATGTTATTTGCAGGGTGTAATTGTAACAGGGATTTGCTATTGGCTTCAAGTATGCACTATCGAGACTAAAGGACCCGTTTTTACAGCAATGTTTACCCCTCTAGCCCTTATCATCACAGCAATATTCTCTGCTCTTTTGTGGAAGGAATCACTTTACTGGGGAAGGTACATATTTAAATTTTGAAAGTATTATAATTTAGTAACTGTGCATAATCAGAGATTAGTAATTCACTTGAAAAATTAATTTATAAGTGAATCATATCTTATTGTTTATGATGCTTTCTTTTTCTTCTTATGTTAATGTCGCTTGGATTTAAAGAACGGAGTTCCACTTGGTATTTTTAAACCTAATGCTCATTTACACAATGTTAAGCTTTGCTGAAATTTAAGAGGCTTGCGCCTTTTTGCCAAAATTTTTGTTAACCTTTCTTAACGATATAAAAAAAAAAAAAATAATATATTGAACATTATATTGAAACTAAGATAATTTCTATTTTATTAAACTTATATAGAGATATTGATTATTTTTATTTTTTGATAAAAATATCTAATTTCTGAACTACCAAATTTTATTATGTTCTAGTATTGTCAAATCTAACTAAAGATGACTTTTGCAAAATATTTTTTATCCATAAAGTTCAAATCCTTGATTCATCTTACTTAAGGGAATTAAGTCTCTTCTTTTTATAGTTTCAAAATGTATGCATCTTTTTCTAAAATAAAACATAAATTCAGTTGCATATATTTCTTTTGAAATTTATGAAACAATCCAATTATCCCTTTACATTTTGGGATAAATTCACGTTTATTTTGAAAATTGACCTAAAGTATATTTAATTTTAGCAAATTGATCATGAAATGATAAAAAATTTTGGAAAAATATTTTAGATCTTTTTTTTTTTTTTTTTACAATGTTTAAATTAATAGACCCATAAGCAGAAATTGAATGAAAAACAATAATGTTGAGTTAGAATCGGCCGACACCTAAAAGGGAGTAAATTGGATGTAAAATAAAAAATTAGAAACTTTGAAAATCCTATTGCATCTTAGTGGAAATAATAAGTATGGAGATAATAAGCCATAAAACCACAATCAATTAAACAAATCCGGTATGATAGAAATATAAGGGATAAGCAAAGAGAATATATAAACTATAATTTATACTAGTTGGGTCCAATCCTTCAAGACCTACGTGCAGTCCTCAAGCTCTACTTGACATTTTCAATCCACTATCTTCTTATTTAATCCGGGGACAAGAGAATCCTCTATAATCCCATAAGTTTGGCCGGGCACTTGTGAAGCTTTTAACAAATCTCTCACCGAGTTACTCCCCTTTACACACTACAAGGATAAAATATTGATGATGAAGGATTATAGTCAATCTTCTCTCTCATAAGTGAATAAAATGAACACTGAAGTACTATACAAATAATATCTCTACCTAAGGTAGACGATATCGAAGCTAGAAAGCAACAGAGAATATTCGGCTTGAAGTGGATGATTCATGATATTAGCAATTTGGCATTGTTGAACACTTCTCAGGCTTTGAATGCTCTTCTATTTATTGTTGATGAAGATTGATGATCGTTGAGCTTTTCTTCTTCTTAGGCCTTGAATCTTTGATATTAACATTAGATCTTGCAAGTTCTTCTTTATTCAATCTCTTATTCTTCTTGATCAATTTCCACAATCCTTTTTGATAACTCCTTGTTTTTCTTGACTATTATCTTCAATCTCTTTCTTCCTCCTTTTAGTCATTCTCCATAATCCAATTAGGTAGCTTCTTTCTTTACTTTGACTTCCTGTCCCCACATTTGATAACTTCAATCTTCAATATCTTTTTAATATTTTCTTCTTGCTCAATCTCCATATTTTAACTTGATATCTTTTTCTTTGCTTGACTAACACTAGTGCAAAAAAGGGTTTTAAGAACGCCTCATTTAGAGCGGATTATAGAGGATCCAGTCTAAAAAGTATGACCTATGACAGATTTAAGTAAATATAAGGAACTTTTTGAACAGGATTATAAAGGATCCGGTGTTAAAAGTATGACCGTGGCAATTTCGTAAATATATAGAATACTTTTAAGACCGGATTATAAAGGATCCAGTCTTAAAAGTATGACCAAGGTGGCAATTTCATAAATATATAGAACATTTTTAAGACTGGTTTATAAAGGATCCTGGTCTTAAAAGTATACTTTTAAGACTGGTTGTTTCAAACAACGAGTCTTAAAAGTGTTAAAAAAATGACTCGTGGTAATTTCATAAATATATTGAACACTTTTAAGACCGGTTGTTTCAAACAACCGGTCTTAAAAGTGTAAAAAAAAAAATGACCGATGAAAATTTCGTAAAAATATAGTACACTTTTAAAACCGATTGTTTCAAAAAATAGGTCTTAAAAGTATATTTTTAAGACCGGTTGTTTCAAAAAAATCGGTCTTGAAAGTGTTTTAATAAAAGTATGACCAATGGCAATTTCGTAAATATATAGAACACTTTGAAGATCGGTTGTTTCAAAAAACAGGTCTTAAAAGTATACTTTTAAGACCGTTTGTTTTCAAAAACCGGTCTTAAAACTGTTAACAAAAAAAAAAAGCTAAATTTGCTAAACCCGTTAAGTCCGAGAGTCTCGCTTTGTCTTCTTGGTGATATAACTTTTACTTAGTTATAGATTCAACGAGTGTCCTAAGAGCCTCACGAATCAAATCCTCGAAGAATGCCATCCTCTTCCTCTAACCTACTCGCAATCTTCATAAGTCATTCCAAGAACCACACAATCAAATCCTTAGCAATGTTGGCGGTGAGATGCTTCAAGGGTTTTGCGATGGCGTCGACTCCAATCCTCAGCAACAGCGAAAGCGTACTAATTCGAGGATTCTGGACGACGGCGGCTCCTTCCTCTTCGATCTATGACTCCTCCCACGCCTCCTTCACATAGATCCGGCTTAAAATCAAACCCAGATCTCTTCTTGCGTAAGTCTATTTATTCCTACCTTGACTGCTCCTGCTCAGATCTGGACTTTGATTTTGGTTGCTTGAAGTTTTGCTAGCATCGACAAGAGGATTTTGCTCGATTTAGTTGCTTTAAGCTTGTGATTTTTTTGTAGATCCGGATTTCAATTTCACCTCGATTTTATATTGATTTAAATTTGATTTCCATAGTGAATGATTTCTGTTTCTTGTTATTTTTTCTTATTTCTGGACTTTGTGTCATCTTTTTTGTTTTTCTTGTTGTTGTTGCTTTCAATCTTCTCTTAGTTCTTTGTCGCTGATGAGGACATTCAAAATGTTGTCAGATCTGGTGATTTGGGACCAATTGTTTCATTTGGGGTTTTTTTTATTATTATTCTCAAACACTTTTAAGACCGGACATTTGGAATCATATTTTTGATACCGCTTGGAACGAGACCGGTTCCAGATCCGGTCTTACGAGGTGTTTTTTGTCCAGTCTTAAAAGGCTTTTTTGTACTAGTGTAACCTACAAGATATTTCACATTATTAAGTAAAATAGTTAGTCAATGTAAGAAATAAATACATTATACAAACTTTTGCCATTTGCCATTAATATTTGGCATCTATATTTCACATCACCAAAACTAATTATATCTAACACGTTGTGCACAATTCATTCTTCATGCCACACTATTTTTCAGTCAAAAACTTGAAAAAAAAAATATATTACATTTATAAAAGTTGTGGCTCCACAAAAGTTAAAAGTTGGAGGTCAAAAAGCACGTTTTGTGTGTGTGTATTTGTTTATTTGTTTGTTATGGGTGGAAGTGGGGATTTGTTTTTATTTGATCAAGTGTTTCCCCTTGAGGCTTAGAGGGCAAAGGAATTTCAGATTTTCTAGCAAGTGCACTTCTCGAAATTGGAACTAATAGTCTCTTCCTTATGGGGATAAGGCCCTCTACAACCTCAACCAACGGCTTGTTTGTAAAGTAGGGATTTTTTTTATGATGTTAGAAAACTACAATTACTGAATACATACTATATATTATACACAATTAAAGTATATTTAATTCAGTATAAAAAACATATTTAATTATCACCAATTTGATTTTCAATCAGCCAATAGTATTTATATAGATTAAATTATCAGTTTGTTTTTAAAAATATTACTCTTTTCTGCCGTAAATAATGTATGATATTTAGAAAAAAATCTACAAAAACGGAAAATATTAGTTAAAAATGTGTGTGGGTTTTTTCGAAAGTACCCTTTTTAATCATTTACATTGAAAATTACTCTTCATGGAAAATCCCATGGTATTAAAACTCAACTTGGGGTTGGTTGGTCGATCAATGAGTGTATTGGTGAACCAGTCCCTTGGTCAAGACCAATTAAGAGTTTTGGACAGGTTAACTAGGTTAGATTTTATAATTTTTTTCTTCTTTTATTAAGCTTGAAATGATATCGTTTTGAGTTCATAAAATAAAAATTCATCATATTTGTGCTTTAGTATTTTTTTATTTTATTGGACTATTCAAAATATTGATTTAATTATGCCTAGTGTAACCCTCAGTTCACCCGAATTATATCATGTTTCTTTAACTAATTTGTTTTTTTTTTTGATACACATAGTAGGGGAGGGGGGCAGGGTTCGAACCCTGGACATGGGGGAGGGGAGCCAAGCTCCCATGCCACTGCGCTACTAAGGCGCTGGCAACTAATTTGGTTTTTATTATGTTAGAAAACTCATTAATATGTGTAAATAAGAATAATATTTTAGGAAAAAAAGTGAAGAATTTGATCGGTCATGTGGATTGGAGTCTTATATTTAAGATCAAAGTCAATTCTTCAATTAGCCCTGATATTTAAGATCGAATGGAGTTAGTTATGTTTTATATGTTCTACAAAACTATAAGAACTGCATATTAATTGCTTTTGCTTGCGTTTTGTTTCGGGCCACTTGTAGTGTTGGAGGGGCATTGTTGTTGGCGGCTGGACTCTACAGCGTATTGTGGGGAAAGAGCAGAGAGTGTCCCAAGCAAGAAAGCCATCACCAAGATGATGAGGAAGGCATAAGTGATTCAAAATTAGAGGATACCACATTGGAGTGCATTATTAAGCACTAATAACTTCCTTCACTTGACATGTCCATGGCCAGCTAGACACATTTATAAAATCAATCCCACTATATATTCACAACTTGTTGATTGTATAGTTTATGCTTGTTTTGTCTTTTTTTGTTTTTCAGATTTCAGATTTAATATTAATAAAGACTTGGCCTCTCTTTCTAAAAGTTTGACTTTTTCTCGTTCTTAATTCAACCTTTCAATTTAATTGGATAGATTTATTTATTTTAATTAAAGTATATCAAAAATTCAATATCTAAATCGACCCACAAGGTGTGCCAAAGAGAAAGAGATCGATGTTGTGTATTTTTTTCTACTTCAAACTAATGGATCCTTGGGATTCCATATTACATCATAGTTTCCCCAAATACGAGCTTTGTATTGAAATCATGTGACAAGCAACATCAAGACAAATGAACTACGTGTTAAATGAAGTTTGTGAATTATAACATATAAAGTAAACTAACATTTTCAGTACTTTGATGTTATTTTGCCCTAAACAATATCTAGCATTCTAATGTTATTTTTTAGTAGTATCCGCCAGTTTAATCTTATTTATGGTTCATTCAACACCTTAATATTATTTTTGTGTGCATCTATCATCACATGACGTTATTTTTCAGCTACATCCAGCACTATAAACCATAATATCACAGTAATGGAAGTACCTGAAAAACATTATTAGGGTATTGAATATAATGCACCATAAATACTACTACATCTGATCCTAATTATAGGAATTATTTACCAGTATTTGGAGAAATTAAAGAGAGAAATTAAATTAGTTAATTATAATTATTTTTCAAATATACCCTTGTTGAAAGATTTTTAGCTCACCTGCCTATCCTAGGGATTGCTGACGTGGTGGGAATGGGATGAAGGGTTCAATTTCAACGGACCTAATAAAAATAAAATGTTACTAAAGAGATGTTTTATTTGGTTCTTTTATGGAAAAAGATAATCAATTTGGACAGATAGTTACAAAAAATATTTTTAAAGGAAGATTAAAATTATTTTATTTAAAAATAAAAATAAAGTAGAATCTCTCACTTGATAGAATATAAGTGTGTTGTTAAATTAATTATTGTGGAGGAAGTATTAGTAGGGGTGATATGGGGAAATATGACAAAACTTGCTCAAAATTATTTTATAAAAACAAACCGTATAATTGAGGTGTATATGACATTAATGAGTTGTAAACATTATTTACTTTATAGAATATCTAGGTGTATTATTAAATTATTATTATTATCTTTAATTATTATTGAGAAAATATCAATAAGGGTATTTTAAGAAAAAAATGACAAAAGTTGAAACTTGGTCTTATAATTAGGACTAAAACCAACTCCAAAATGTGTTCCTATAATTAGGATCGGAGGGAATATTAGAGTGCTATATGTAATTAGAAAATAACATTATTAGGGTATTGTATATGTTACTTTACAATTTAATAAGGGTTCAATAAGGGAAAATGATTATTAAGGATAAACCACCACAATGACAATAATAACTAGAGGTAATGGTAATTGTTGGTCGAGTTTGAAATTAGCATGAACATGATGATGGCTAATGCTTCTGACACTCCCTCTAGCTTATTAGTGATGCTTTGTTCTTATTTATAAACAAACAAATAGTTTGTGTTGTAATTCTTAATACATTTGTTATTTAGGAAAATTAGAATGAAGGACCTGCTAGAAAAGATATTTATTATGAGAAGGACCATAATAAAAAATATAATTATTTAGAAAGCGTAAATGCAAAAATATAAAATTAAAAATACTAAAATTCCCCTAACAAAATCTTTTGCATTCCCTTCTACATTCTCTCTCACATTCTAATTTTAAAACTAATACAACATTCTAAGTTTTACTAAATTAAATAACAATTTTCTCAGTTTTCATTTTTTACAACTTGCACATATATCTCTGAAAAAAATTACAATTTCTTCAATGTTGTAAAAGTTGTAATTTTCTTAAAATCAACAAAAAATTTATTTAAAAATAGAATTATATAATTTTAATAAAAATCAAGGTCTTTTATAATTTAAAATTTATACAAGAAATTTTATATGATTTATTTTTGTTTTAAAATAAATTTATGTCTACTAAAAAATTCATTTAATATAACCTATTATACCCTGAATAATATGAAATGAGTTTAACTTTTATTTTTATAAAAAAATATCTTATTTGATAATAAGGTTGATAATATAAATCAAATAACTTGATGATATAAGTAATCTACTTTATTATGATGACCAGTTTTAGTTTTAACTTTAATTATTTTTTAATTATGAATACAAAAGATAATATAAGAGGTTAGGTTAGGGACAATTTTTTGATTTTAAATTTATATTATAATGTTTATTTTTTTTAAGTAATTATAATTTCTATAGTCATTTATTATAAATATTATTTTCTTTAAGTCTTTTATTTTAATTTTCCCTTGTTATTTTTTTCCCCCAAATTGGTCCGGCTCATTGGGCTTGGTGCGGACTTTCTCGAGACGTCTAAGATTTTGACAGATCCTCTATTACTGTATCTTTACTCCCATCCTTTCCATTTAACGTTGTAAGTTGTAACCTTTGCTTTGGGCTTACGATCTCATTTAGTTCGGACTCTGTGTAGTGGGCGCTCTCCTCGGCCATGGTTTGTCAACAAATAGTTTAACAAAGCATCCCATTAATAGAACGTTAAGATGTGGTTAATTAAATTATATTGTTATCAACTGAGGTTGGGTCTGGCGGAATAAACCAATCTCATATCATGTGAAAAATCAAGGTTTGAACTTATATTGAAAGAGATACTCACATTTAGTAATTGCAAAATTACCTCAAATAGAAAGATACATATACAAACATCTCTAACAACAAAATAGTTAAGTTGTTAGAAGCATATGTGGTTTAACTAATCATGGTCTAACAAAACTAACACCTATATTAAGGGAGAAAAACAAAACAAAACAGACACTTATACTGGATGAAGATGATGAGGATAGGTGTTAAATTATTTAATTTGATATCAGGCCTTAAAGAATGTAAGTTCCATATAGCATTAAGAATAATTAATTTGGTTATTGAATTGTTTGGGGTGATAAACACAGTTTTTTTTTTTTATAGGAAAAATTTCATCAGAAAGACTTAAAGTGTAAAAGGTTTTTGTCTCTCATGCCTAACAAGTATGTTTCCCGTGATTCAATCTTGTGTTTCCTCCTTATAGGGTGAAGCCATTTGTTAATATACACAAACTATGTATTTTGTCAATTACATAGATTCTCCATTGTTTGCAACAAGGATGAGGAACAAACATGAGTTTTGAATGAAAAAATATATAGCAGCATTTTTATATTACTATTCTCCGTTAATATACTTGACTTTTCCATGGCTATTTTTGTGCTTGGGTTTGTTTCGAAAGGAAAATTAGTAGAGAGAAGAAACTTTTGTACTGGGGGGGGGGGGGACCATATTAGGAACTAGGTCAAAGCTCCAGTGCTCCATTACTTGAACGTAATAATGCACACACATTATTATACAATTAGCTAGAGCTTAAATAGGATTATTGGCACAACAGATCACAAGAACAAGAAAGATTGTATGAGAGAAGAGATTGCTAGATAACTCAATGGGGGTGAGGTTCAACTAAGATAGGCATATCCTATTTATAGAGGTCTAGGTCTAGGGAGACCACTAATTAGGATGTTATGTACTCTCCTACTTGCCCTCTTAGAAATAATCAAGAAATTGATTCATGCATGGTTAATTTCCTGAGATATAATAACTTGTTTCTCAATTAACAAATTCCATAACTATTGCTTCTTTTATTCTTATTTGATAAGGCTACTTGTTTCCTAATCAAATAGTTCGGCCAATCAAAGGTGGAGCTAGACCCAAAGTCCAACATCTCCCACTCATAGTTGATGATCCTCCCATCGTGCGTCTGTTACTCTTTCTTATTTAATACTTCGCATCTATCATGATCGCATGGGCAAATACATCTTAAAATTTTGATGTTCTATATATATATATATATATAGATATAGAGAGAGAGAGGAAAATGCCCTAGATTCCCTAATTTTGTTGTTGTTGAGCCATGTGTTTATTGCCTTAGATGCCCTAGATTCTTCCATACACATCACTCATGGAATATCTAATCCCTCTCTAGTTAATATGTTGATTAACTCATATTGCCTTCCATGCACATAGTATTTGTACTTACAAGCTACATAGAGAACTAGTAAGGGGTTGACCACAGAGACTAGTGCAGCTCGTGTTTATAGGAGTAAATCTTCCATTTTGACTAAATATCAATCCATCTTGACTTTGTCACTTTCCTAGATTTCACTCGTTTGATTGAATCGTGTGTGATCATAGAGCTTCAGCTAAGGTAGCTGTCACCAAACCAAGCTTTCAGATGCCACCTAAGTCTTAAGGGCATAGTGGATTCCTTCCTGGGACTCATACCGTAGTGAACCAAGGATCTTTCAGATATGTCCCATGTTTCAATTTAACTTTCAAGCACATGTAGAATGAATTGCATGCTATAATGATAAATTTGTGAAAAAGAGTTCTTTCACCATACAGACATAAGTTCCAAAATCTACTCAACATTCGAACTTTTCACCATAGCCCTTTTACAATATTATTTGTGAAGAAGAGTTTTTTGACCTTGTAGCGCTCAAAATTTGGAAAATATGGATCTGCAACCAAAATTTTAACACAAGGATTATTTTGGAAGCCTTTTTGAGAAATGAAAACCATATAGGGTTCGAGAGTTGACTGTGTGTAGAGAAGGTGTTAGGCACCCTAGAGCATGCGTTCATAAGAATGATTACCCTACATCAAGTATTAAAAATCAATATAACCCTTAATTTTATTATAATTAGTAAAGACGAAAAGAAGTTAAGAAAACATTTATAAATATATATATAAAAGAAATTAATAAAGGGAAAACTGTTTATTTACAAGCTTGAACTTTACTTAGGATCGAAGCCTAAGGCCTACGTATCCTTTAGAGGAATCAAATCCCACATAGTTCAGGGGGCAAAAAGGCGTGTCACTTGGTTGATATTTTTTGGAAAAAAAAGGTTTATTTAATTTTTTAAAATATATTTTGTTCGGTTTGCATTTAAAAAAAAAGCATTTTCCTCATTTTCTCATATGAAACCAAATTCATTTATTTTAAAAAAGGAACTTTTTTTTTTTTTTTTTTTTTGTATTTTGAAACTTTTTATTTGCAAAAGAAAAAAAAAAACCATAGTTTCATCAAGACAACAAGGATATGATCATCATATTTATAAGGATGTCTAGGATTAAGATCAAACCTCACATCCATGCACATCATACAAAATAATTTCAAGAAGTGACAAGCACATATTGTTTTATCCTTGCAAGCTAATCAAATAGCAAGGTGAGAAAACCCATGGATTGCATAACACAATCACATACAACTCATCCAAACATGATCAAATCCTATAAGTACACATTACACGGGCATATAAAAGCATACATAGTCTGTGAGAGAAAAGCTATTACCCAGGTAATCTTTCATCTTCTTCAATTAGTTCACAGTTCTTTGGCCGCCCAGTCGATATCAAATCTTATAAGTACACATTTAGGACCTGGCAAGTTATTACTTATCAAATTCTTCATTATCTCAAGATACTAGGTTTGGTTATCTTTAATGTTATTGTACTAAACCCAATGTGTAGCTAAAGGGCCTACACTAACTTCAAGTACTTATCTTGATCTTTGGAGATTCATTTTACTACCAATTGCCCTTACTTTCTTATTTTCGTACAAAAGCCAAAAGTTGGTAGAATTTTTAATCAACTTTGAAATTCATATCTTTATGTAGAGATATCCAAATGAAGTGATTCTAAAGGCTATGTGACAAGTAAGTATAATATTAGAGAAAAATGCTTTCTACTATCAAATACGTGCACATTGTGTTAGTAACTTTGGGGTGTTTCCTGACAATCAAGCAACACGCTCATGAGGTTGAAATACCAAAAAATTAGTTACCCATGAGAACCTGTAACTCTTTACGGTACTCATGAGTTATTACTAGATGGTTTTGGAATAATCTTCTTCTATTGAATCTAAGACGGAACATGACTCTTCTGATCACTTGCTGTGTGAACAGACTCTAGTGTCAACTAGAAGTCATCCAAGCCCTACCGGTCTTGTGAACGACTAATCTCTTGTAAGGGACTGTGAGTCCTTTCATCATGTCCATTTATACTCATGTATTCGAGTTACACCCAAGAGTACACTTTTTCCCCTTTTTCAGGTGGATGTAGTTGTATAGTCAAAATATAACCCAAGGATATAGTGTTTGATGACATCCTCAAGTTTATGATGATCCGCACTACTAAACAATGAGAGACTTTACATATCCAATGATACTCTATACAATGAATCTTTATGGAGTTTCTCGGCGGGTCAGTTCAGTACTATCTATTCTCCAACAGATCTACCCACGACATCAACTAAGGCATAACCATGCCTGTATTCCATGAGGTCCCTACCTTATATCTCTATACAAGTAGATGATGTCGTACTAGTCTTATTGATATCACCAATGCCCTTTCTTGGTGATTCAAGACTAGGAACAAGTTTCAGGCAATAGATATGCACTGTCCTTGAGTCCTCATGATCATGATCTCTATCATAGTTTCTCGAGTAAGCACCTATTCCATTCCTAGGGCTTTTATCTTTAAACGCATATTTACCTTAAAATAAAGGTGAGACATAAATATGATGAAGATAAAATGTGCTCATCTATATAAACCATGAAATACTATAGTGTAAAAATGTGTTCATCTATCATAATAGATTGTCTCTAGGACATCTAAATACTAACACATTGTTCCATAATTATCAATCAATCCTCACTTGTCCAAAAAACGTTTCAGAATCAATACCTAACTTCAAAAATTTATAACTCATAGTACACAGATCCAATTGACCTATATGACCTATCAAATTAAATATTGAGAAGTCTACTTGAAATCTGGAATGTTTAATAGCTATTGGATATAATTTGGTCAGTCAAAAATAAATCACAAATGGACTGCCACACACGGAATTCTAGTTAGAAGCCTTATTCTAACTTTTGGATTCCAAATCCATTCCTTCTATAATCATACCAACCTCCTATTCCTACACAATTTTGTCCAAGGAATCCATTTGAGACCTTAAAAATAGAAAAATCATTCCCCTTCTTTATGCCATGTTCTGACTAAATATTAGGGTTCCAAACAACAATTCACCAATTCATATTTTTCCATTGAACTAGGTTCATATGCTTCCAAAACATCACATAGCCACATGAATACCCTAAAAATTCCATTTGGCCAAAACATTAGGGTGTCCCAATATATTCATACAACTCATCAAAACTTCAAGAAAATCATTTCAAAATGAAGATTAGGCTTACCTTTATTGCAATTCTACAACTGGTTCAAAAATCGAGTGGCACTTCATCTAACTAGATTGCACGAAACTCCTCCAATAAGAAAACTGAAATAATAAGAATAAAGCTCTCAATGAGTAGAACAACTTTTATGAAGAGTGTGCTTGGATTTGATGAGGTTATGCAAGAGATTTAGGCTTGTTTTTGTTTCTTTCTCCTTTATCATTCTTGACTACATTTTTGCATTATTCAAGCTCTCCAACTCACTCTTGTTTGTGGTGAAATGAATGGTGATGAAAATGGAGCATAAATGGTCTTACATTGAATAACTAGACCATGTTTGATGACATCCATGTTCCACAAATAGGAATCCTCTATTTGCCCTTTTTTCCTTTATTCTCTTCTTTATTTTTTTCCCAATTTCTCGTTCCTTTGGCCTAAATTAATGGTCTTGGAGGATTAAGTGGGCTTTAATCCCATGGAATTAACTCTTGTGTTGACATGTGTCCCAATTAATTGAATCTCAAGATGCCAAGTGTCCTTGAAGTATCTTCTTTCCCTTTTCTCTCTCCTATTAGGTGTCATTCTTTGTCAAGAAAGGAAGGATGATGATTTCCCCTGAATCCTGAGTTCAGTATTCAGAAAAGTCAAGTAAATGACTTTCGGGAACCGGCGGATTCCCCAGACTCAAGCACTATGTGGCGTGTTCTAGAGTTGTCAACACAAAAGTGGTGTCATCATTAGTCATCATGACCTTACTTTATTAAAGCTATTTTAATAAAGTTACTTTATCGATGCTTACTTGAGACCCACCAAATCAAGCCAGGTGAGAGCATGTGTGTGGGTCTTCACATGGCGCTACATACTAGTGTTTTTTCCATTAACGCAAGTGAACATGTCTGCTTTGGAAATGCCATGTGCACACCTACATTGGAACATTTTTGCTCGATCAATCATCACATACCTCATGACATAGTAGGGTGGCATCTTTCTACCAACCCAATGGCATCGTATATGTGTCTTGTGCCTTTTTTTACCGACACTTTAATCTTATGCCTATGCATACTCGGTCCTCTATCCAGTAGGGTTGAATCACATTGTCCCCAAGAGTCTTTCTATCTTTCGATATTCTTGGGACTTTTCCCAAACTACACTTAGCCATCTTCCTGACACAAGTTTATCCTTAAATTTCTAGGTCCGAAATTCATAATATTACAATTCTCCCTCTTTCAATAAATTTTGTCCTCAAATTTTTCTATTGGTCTAATTCTTAATAATACTTTAAAAGGACTATTGTAGTGAGGGCTTCATTTCTTTTATTTATACATCCTTTCGACACAAATTCTAGAGATTTTCTCTTTCAATTCAATTCTTATAGATCTTACTTGTCTATCCTGTGTTTAAGCTTCTTCAATCTAAGCTTTCAGACTACTTTTCTCTAGACTAGCATTGTAACTAGCAAGTACTATCTGACTTAATCAGTTTAGATTTCTAGACCATTCGATCAGTTTGTGTTCCTATATCATTATGATCAATAACTGCACGCTTTTCAATTCAATACATCATATATAACAATTGTGTCATTGCTTTTCTTTTCATCTATGTGTTCTCATATTCAATTTTCTGATTTTCCAAATATTTCAAATTTTTTGGTCACAGTACATTTTTGTAATCACACTATATGAGAATAGTGCTTTCATATTTTCAAAGAAAACATAAATCCCTACCACTCAAATTCATGGGTGGGGTAATTCATCTTATAAGGTTTCAATTGTTGAGAGGCACCCACCACTATTCTGTCTTGCTTTAGCAGGACATATTCCAATCTTTTCTTTATTTCACGTTCTATTGCAAACTAGTCGCAGCACTACAAACCATATGGGTCGCATTTTCTACCGACCACATGGGTTGCATCCATTGTAGACCACACATGGGTCACACGCATTCTCGGATGGGGAATATTCAATTTTGATGCGTGTTTCAACCTCTCCTTTAGCCCTTTGAAATGAGCTTTTATCAATCGCAAAGAGATTCAAGAAAAATTATGAATGCATCTGGAAAGACCCAGCAAACTGAGTATTTCTATAACAGTTTCTGGCCTTTTCCAGTTCTGTACTGCTTCCACTATTCTAGGTTCCCACGAGGGCCTCCTTTCATGAGACAACATAATTCATAAGTGACCACTACAAACTGGTCTTACATTTTGTTGACTAATTTTATTAAAAAAATTCAGTTCATAAAATTTATAAATACCATAGGTGCATTGGCTAGTTCAAAGTTCAATTTTTGAGTATACCAAGGAACTAGACAACTGTTCTAAAAGGTCATCAATTCTAAATACATTCCAAGATCTAACCCTTGCTAATCAAGCCATTCATAATCTATTCCATTCTTTCGGCTGTTCCAAGACATTGCCTATATTTTTCAAGCTTTGCAACCTCTTTGGGATGCTGACCATAATTCTTGGTCTCATGATCGTGGGCTTCATATGAAGTACTTGTGCCAGTCTATGGACACACTAGTCCCACAAAACTTAGGTGTTACACCCTTACCGGCCTCACCCTTTTAGGTGATGGGTTAGAGGGATTCCTTTTAATTTTTACCTTTCCATTATTACTTACTCCATTTTAGCTTATATCAAAGTGAGCGCAATAGAGTATTATACCAGTTTGGACTACCTACTGTACAGGAAAAAGCACAGTAACCAAAAGTAAAAGTCCCCGGAGGGTTAAGGGTACAATCATCCAAAATAAAATACCAATAATAAATATACAGTTATCCCAAAGTAAATAGAAAGTGTAATAGGACATTCCCTATTCTTCAATTAGCACTGATATGCCCCACCTTTCCAAAAAGGTTCTTCCAGCTCAGTCACGACCCCCTGTATCTACAGATCTGTCTGAAGTTCAAAATTGAACCCCAGAGTAATTGTTAAACTCATATACTATAAGTGTATATTGTATGCATGCAACCATGTCATATAAAATCATAGATAAAATGAAAAAAATACCACATATGCATTTAGAAACATATACAATAACCAATCATCGCGCACCATCGAGCTGCCTTACCAAGGCAAGCCTTGGAATTATCCGAATTACAACCTTGCATCTTCAAGCCGCTTGAACTAGGCTAGCCCTAAAATTACTGGAATCACAACCCCTTGAGCCGCCACTCCAGGCAACCCCTCAAACCCCAACATGCTCTGTATGCATATTTGGCAATACAAACACATGGCAAACAAAACATACAACAAACACATAGAAGTACTTGAGTAAACAGTTACTACCTGTGGGATGTGTACCGTCTTAAATTTTTATGGTGCCTGATAGCTTTCCCAAATATGCCGTAACCTAAACAACATCCAAATACCTTATTTTTTGTATTTCCAAAAATACCCTTACATTTTCAAGAAATCCGAGCCCTAGCCAATTTTCCAAAAATTCCAGTGATTTTGACCCAACTTCAAACATTTTTAATAAATTATACAAAAATTCAATTTGTATGAAAATCAGTGGCATTTGAACCCTTGGGATGTCTAGTTTATAGTAAAAATAATTTAAAAGTCCAAAAGGATTCATATTTTGGCGTGTAGCCCAAACTTTATCCTCTGGTAAAAAAAATCCTGTAGCTTCCAAAGCACTTTTCAAAAATTAATTTCTCCCAAATGAATAATAAAAAAGGTGTCAAATGTTATATCAAAATGAAGCTCAGGAAGTCTAATTTATGCTTGTAAAATTGAAGATCAAACTAAATTTGTTTACTATTTTAAAAACTTCGTTGAAGCTTTTCTGCTCAGAAAACCCTTAAGCTGGCAGCAAGCTCTCTTCTTGAGTTTTCAGTGTTTTCAAGTTCGTAGACCTTAACTCTGACCAAACCCCATGCAAAATCACGTTTTAAACCCATTGGAACCCTTAAAAACACTAGAATCAGACTAAAACTCCAGGATCTAACTAGGTGGATGAAAACCCTAACTTTAAACTTCAAAGGTTTAGGTTTTTGGTGTTTACTTGGAATCGGAGCTTCAATCAGTGATCTGGCTTCTTCTTCTTGGTGTGAGAACTTGGCTAGTCTCTCTCCTTTCTTTGCTGGTTTCACCACTTTCAGCCAAAAGAATGAGGGTTTGTGCCTTTATAAAATAGTTATAATGATCTAGGTACACTGAATTATCCGGTGCATGTTTTTGTCCACTAGTTAATAACTTGGATTAGGGTTTTTGACTTTATTTCCAAGAAATTCCAGAGTGTTCTAGAAGGGGGCTACGTGGAGCAACCCTAGCCAAGAAAATCATATTTTTACTTTTCAAAATGTGTAAATTACCTCTTTTTACCCAAAACACCCTTTTGTCCAGTGGTTAAAAGCATGTACCCTGGCTATTAGCTTATTTTCTCTTCAGAAAAATCTAGACGATTCAAGATAATTTCAGGGGGTAGGTGGGGCCCATAAGATCTGAGAATATAGTAGAAGGCTATTACGTAACAAACCTCTCCCGATCTGATCCATTTTCTTTATTATCCATTTATTCAATTTATCGAGAAGAGAACTAGTATTTTCATTCGTAATAATCCATTTGCTTTTTATCCACTTTATTCAATTTATCTAGTTCAGCCTTTTATCTACTGGTCCTTATAGTGTACCACTGGTTAAAAGGGTGCTCCCTTTTCCACTTTTCTTCAGATTTTCAGATCTTTTCCCCTGATTGAGCCTACATATGTGGTGCTATTTTGGACTCTCATGTGGCCCAACATTTGTCCCATTTGATCCAAAAAGAAGCCCTTAATTGGTTTTTATCGGTCCCCTTTTTACCGGTTAACCTCCTTTAAGACTTGTACTTTATGTTTGGGCCTGAGTACAGATAAAATCATTTGATTTTCTCTCTCTCTCCTCATGTGGACAAAATTTCATCCCTAAGGGGTAAGGATTTGAACTTTCTACCCTTACTTTTTCTCTTTTAACCCTGTGTTGACATGTGTCCCTATGTAATGATTACACTAACTTTTCCTTTTCAACATGTGCCTTTTTCAGTGTCTTTTACTCTTCAAAAACGTGGGGCACCCTCATCAGTTCAGGAAATGTCATGTGCATGTCTATTTTAGCACATTTTTGTTTAGCTAATTGTCCCATACCTTAGGGCATAGCCAAATATCATTTTTCCTAACCGATTATCACCTTATAAGTATTTTTGTGACACTTTAATTTCTATGGCTCTTGAACTCTCGATCCAAATATCATAGGAATCCTATATAATATTCTCAAATTTAATATCTCACTTCTTGAATAGGGTCTAGTTGTCCACCTGCTACAGGCTTATTTTCAAGTCTCTAGGCCCAAAATTCAGGATATTACATTAGGGATTTTCATTGAAGGCATATAAGGTCCGACGACTTAAGGACGCACTGACCCAATAGGTCTTATTGCCTATTGTATATTCAAAAACGAATATACTCGATGGTAAAGACATACATGCAGAACCATTACGTAAGATATGAGAGAAAGAATTGCTTTGCTTTATATCGTCGAACATGTTCTTCCTTAATTCCCTTCTTCTGTCTTTCCTTCAACACACAGCACTAGAGTACCCCATGGTGATACACTAGGTCATATAAACCTTTTTCCAAGGAAACTCATCCGATGTAGGATTCATTAATGCATTAACCTTGAGAGCTGACGCCTTGTAACTCTACGGATCATTGTGAAGACGGCTTCACTCTATAGTTTAATGTTATAGTGTTTCCACTCTACGTACTTCACTTAGCACTTTACTCAATCCACTCTGACTGGTAGACACTTAGGTTAGAACTCTCCGTAGGTAGCCCGTTCCGATCAGAAATCTCAATAACCAGCTCTCTCCCATTGGTCGTCTTTGAATGAAAGTACCGTTGTAACAAGAAACCTAGACCTTATAAGTTCCCTTTTGCTTATTAGTTTCGTAATCTACTTTCTTTAATTTTTCCATCTTATGTAGGATCATTTTGTATGGTCTTTTAATATTAATTCAACTCTAGGAAAAGTCACAAATTCAACTTCCTTTATCAGGGTAATAGAACCACATCTTTTAGGGAATCCATTAGCCATTAACATATTTGCGGATATCTGTCTTGATCATGAGACCATAACTCATGGCTACTTTGGTTCTATCCACCACTTGGCTCCATCAAGGAACAAAATCTTCATCGTTATTTCTAAGGGAATATTCTATGATTAAAATCTTTCCATATGCTATATCAACAACTAACATCCTCCAAAAACCTCATACACATTTGTACCATATTCTAGTACTTCCAATCATTTAGGTTGATTTGAATGCCTAAAGAATCAATTCAACTGTTATTTGATTTTTTAGTCACAATTCAACTTTGAGAACCTCAACATCACCTGAGCTGAGAAGTCATATTTCCTCAATAATACTTATTGTACATACTAAGATCATGATTGACAATTCCTATTTTAATCCTCGAAACATTCGGATAATATTCTTAATAGATCAACATTATTCACGAGGTTCTAATTCTACCTCATCCTCAATATTTCAAAGGCATATCTAAGCATCATTCTTTCACTTCATAGTCAACCATCAATCATAGACAACAATCATGCTAGGATCATCATGATTCATAGCTTCTATTTTATGCTCTTAATTTTTAGGCAATATCCTCAAATATTCCTAAAGTATTGGTGACAACGTAGCATTAATCACAAGGTTCACACTTTCATGTATTGAAACAATAGTGAAACCTGAGTCACATTTTGACCTAAACACTATTTCAACTTAGATTGGATTCAAGCCTATCGTCAGCATTCAGAACATAGTTCAGACAAACATCGACAGTGATAGGTTTGACACTAACTGTCATACCCACCGGGGTGCCAATATCCTTTACCTTGATCTTACATAGTAGCATGACAAAACTAGAAATAGTTCATTATACTGATATAGCGGAAATTAAATTTGATTGCATAATAGGGTAATCCCAAGGTTTATGCCCCTTACAGACATTCACATTTATTACAGACAAAGTAAACTAAAAATACATAACATACTGTCATCCTTTGGCTCTTCAAGGCATCCCTTTATTGGGCCGCCTTCAAGCAACGCTCCCTCTTTGAATCTTGTGCAGCATTTTTCTCCTGTGCCCACCTGTCTATTGGTTGGTAGTAGCAGGTGAGATTCTGAGGAATCTAGTAGCAGACAATACCTTTACAATACATGCAAGATAAATGCTAATGTATGATATACTTGCCTTGTACAAGCTCATCTTAACATAATGACATTTTTGCATGCTCAATACTTCATGCATCATACTTATGGCCATAGCATAATCATTAATAGAGCTTCAATCATTCAAGTATTTTAAACAAAACAAGCAAGTATAGCAATCAAACATATACATACAAGCAATAGTATCAAATACATGCAAGTAAGGTAAGCCCACTACCTTTAAGGACCACTGTCCTTACTCGGGTTCCTCTTTCATCAACCATCATTGTTGCTTGAAGTAACTTCATTCTCCTTGTGGCCCTAAGGACATAACCATACCTTTAAAACCAGGGAAAATGAATGTTTACTAAAGTTTATTTTTTGGTCAATTTTGCCCATTACATGACTTTCATGCAAAGTTTCATGAGGTTGAAAACAAAAATTTTGTTTAATCGTTGCGGAAACCTGTAACTCCTTACGGTCCTTATGAATTATTAACCTTGACTCACTATGCTAATTAGTTATTAATAATTAATCCCTAACTCTTTACGGTACTCATGAGAATTCATAACAATTTATAATATTCATGAGTTTCAGGATTACTCGTTAAAACAACTATTGGGGTTTAAGATAATTTGATAAAACGATTATTGGAGATTAGAATTACCTTAGATCACTCGAAGACTTCAAGGTTGTTGATGTCCTCTAACATTGATCCACACGGCTATCCCTCGATTGCAATGTGAATTTCTCTTGAAATCTCCCACTTCTTGGATGCTTGCTAGGCGAAAACAAGGTTGAGTTTTGGTTTCTTTGGGTTATTATCTTTTCAAGAAGGTGGTGGTTTCTTGGAATTAAGTTAAAGATAGGATAAACAAGGTTGGAACCTTACCCTTTTATGGATGGTTCCTTTTCCTCTCTAAGCCTTTGGTAAAGACCAAAATTTAGAGAGCATGAGGATCATTCAAAAATGTCCAACCGTCCCCTTTTTATAGCCTAGGTGGGCCAAAAATTCCTAGTCCTAATTGCCTTAGGAATTTTCAGCTTATCCACTAAAAAAGGGGTTTTAGGTAATAAGTCCACTACTTGTCAACCAAGTCACATTAAATTCACATCTTGATTGATTGATTGAATTTAATATGATGAATCATATTCATATCTTGATTGTTGGATTGATTTAAGATGATGGATCACATTTATTTCCTTTTTTTCCTTCAAAAAAGTCTATAAAAAGGGCACATAAAAAATCAGCACTTTATAAGCGTCTAACTCTAATTTAAGTGCTCACAAGAAAGGCTAAATCTAAACTTGAATTGGAAAATCCAAATCATAATGAATTAAATTCATATCTTGATTGATTGAATAATAATTTAAGATGATGGATCACATTCATCTCTTAAACTAAAATTCAAAATCATTCTTAAATCAATCCTCATTTATTATTTCTCCTATCTTCATCCAATCATTATTGGATCTTAATATATACATACACACACACATATATATATATATATATATATATATTAGATAATTCAGAATTATCTTTTATAACCTAACCTTTTGAAATAAAATTCAAATTTAAACTTTAAACTTAAATTCAAAATTCGAATTCCAAATTCAACTTGGCCTAAGACGCTGTTGAGTCTTCCAACACATTTGAGCCCTTTTGTGGAGAAATTGACTTCCCACTCGGGACCACATATGTGACGTCATTTTCTTCTTATTGGGCTTGGAGTCTCACTCCAACCCAATTACACCTTTACTCTTGATAAAGCTCAATAACAATTATTGTCCCAAGTTTGCTAATCTTAAACAATCAGGAATTTTTTAATAGATTCCAAAAAAATTCAATTTGTACGAAATTAGTGGCATCTAAACCCTTAGGATGTCTAGTTTATAGTAAAAATACTTTCAAAGTCCAGAAGGTTTCATATTTTGGCATGTAGCCAAAACTTTATCCTCTGGTTAGAAAAATCCTATAGCTTCTAGAGCACTTTTCAAAAATTAATTTCTCCCAGATGAATAATCGACAAGGTGTCAAATTTTATATCAAAATGAAGCTTAGGAAGTCTACTTTATGCCTGTAAAATTTCAGATCAAACAGTTGTTGTTTACTATTTTAAAAACACAGATGAAGCTTTGCTACCTAGAAAACCCTAATGCTGGCAGCAAGCTCCTTTCTTGAGTTTTCGGTGTTTTTGAGTTTGTAGACTTTAACTCTGACCGAATGTAATTAATGGCTTTTGCTTTACCGGAGACCTTGAATGGTTAAGAATATTCAATAATTTTTGCTAAGGTTGATTATCTAGTGTGACATGATTTATTATTGAATATTGATTATTTGGGAGAAAATAGACAACAACACCGAAAACCGAAACATGCAAATCGAGACAACAACATTGGAACACAAACACGCAAACCGAGGCAACAACACCGGAACCCAAACATGCAAACAACACAACACTGGAACAAACACGCAAACCGAGACAACACCACCGAAAACCAAGACAACAACACCAGAACCTAAACACGCAAACCGAGACAATGACACCAGAAACCCAACACACAAACCAAGACAATTACATCAGAACCCAAGCACGTAAACCAAGGCAACACACACCACATGTCACCTTGCATGTGTGACACTTGTCACACACATGCAAAAACCATGACACTTGGTAAGCTTACAACATGACAACACATCATTACATGCAAACAAAATGACACATGGGAAAAAGCAAATCTGAATTTTCTTTCTCTTATTGCCGTGGTAACAACACACATGAGATCAAATTCTTCATTTATCTTCCCTCTTATACACACACATTCAATTCAAAATCAGTTTTTCCTCTTTTTCTCTCTTATTCCGTGACACACACACACACACCTCCATTTAAATCAATTGATCAGCCGTCACATTCATCCTTTTCTCATTCATTGCGCACGGCTTCCCCTCTCAAAAAACTGATTTCAAACAAATGAAACACTTGCCTTCTTGCATGTAATGACATTTGGCAACAACCTATGCAATCAGATTTTTTTTTTGTCCCTTTTATTCCCTTCCTATCCGTAGCTATACACACACACATACACTAATATTCATTTCAACACTTCATCAAATCTTCATCCCTCCCTTTAAATCACCGTGACAATCCCTTCTCTTCTATGCACAACAATTTCTCTTAAATCATCTTTCAACTCCCATGGTCTCCTCTTGTTCTCCACGGCTTCATCCTCACCATTATCAACTTCAATTATTCTCCAACCTCCAAGGTTGGTTTGAAGGAAGAAGAAGAACAAAAAGTTCAAGGTAAGGACTTGAATCCTAGTTGAGATTTTGAGGTCTTCTTGTCATGCATGTTATTGTGGTTGGACTTAAACTTACATGCATGTGATTCCCTTGAGTATAGGTTGAGATTGAGCAAGGATTAGTGTGGTAAAAGAGACCACAAGCTCAAGAACAAGATTATTGGTAAGAACACTCACACTCTCTTCTAATTTCTAAAATTTTCTTTAAAACCCAGATCTAGAAAATCGTGGTAAACACCACGAAATAATTGGAATCTGGGAAATCTGAAATCACCATCATTTTCCTTATGAACAATTGTGTGGAATTGTTTTGGGTGAATTTGTAAAGGTGTTTTTACACATGAAATAATGAGGTCAAAGAAAGAGGTAAATCTGCCAGTTTTGAACAACTGAACCCAGGTAGCTTGTGGTCTTGTTTTGACTAGATTAATGTCCTTTACAAATTCTGATAATATTTCAGAAGATAGAAGACACCCATATCTGTAAAATGATGGGTCATTTTCATTATTTTGATATCTGGGAAGTGAGTAATAAATTCTCAAAAATGACCCTGCGTCCTACAAATCACAACTGGGCAGAACCTTTGAACATGGGAATTGATTAGGTTAAAGTGCTTTGAATGGGGTGAAATTTTAAAGGAATATAGAGGAATCACTGAGAGTGTATGATATGTAAATTTTGTAATTATTGAAGCTCGAGTAAGTGATTTATTAATTTTTTTTAAAGTCAACTGATGTGTTGGAAAACCCACTGAGCAGTCTCTATTGTTTCTAAAACTGGGAATTATTGGTGTTTTGATAAATCCCGAAACTTTCCAAATTGGTATAATATTGATCAAGATTTAATTGGATATAAAATTAGGAATTTTTGAAGCCATGTACAATTTAACATGGATTTTTAAAGATTAGTCAAGTTTATGGACACAAATCTGGAGAACAAGGGTAACATTGGAAATCGAGATTTTTATGGCGTATTTGGACCTCTGAAAATATTTTTTCTTGAAATCATAGAGGTCAGAGAGCACGTGAGAGTTAGAATCACTCAAAAATTGTTTTTCTACAATTAATTAAAAATGATTAAAGTGACTGTATTTTTTAGAAGAGTTAAGGTTAAGAGCTAGAATTTGACAAGTTTGGGTTATTAGATTAAACCCCAATGAAATAAGGTTAAAAATGGATAAACATGATAATAATGAAATATTTATCATGTTTAATATTTATGGTTTAATTAATAAATGCTTATTCCAAATTATAGGTAATTTCTCGAGCGCACGCACCCCGAAAAATTACTTGGATGAAATTAAGGTTACTACGCGCCAGGTAGTAACTCTAACCTTCTATGTATGTGAGTGTACTTTTGTATGTTTAAATGCCATGATTTTTGGAATGTGTTTTATAAACATATTTGATTGCATAAAGTATGTTTGTGTTGGCCATTCACATTTGTGCTAAGGAATTCGGATCCAAGTAGGTTCCACGTTGTGGTTTCCTTGTGCTGAGGGACTCGGGACCCGGTAGGTTTTGGGTTGGGCCTCGGAGAGATAGGCACAGGATCGGGTAGGTCTTGCTTGTCTTTCCAAGCACTATGGAATTTTGAACCAAGTAGGTTCTGCGTATGATTTCCTAGCACTAAGATTTTGAACTGTGTTTTATACTGTCTGTATGCTATGTGGTATTCCTAATTGTGGTAGTTTATTTATTACATATACTTATACTCCATGCATAGAGGTTAACATGTTACTCTGAGATCCATTCGTGAATCTCAGATTTGAACAAAGTTACAGGTAGTGGGAGTGTGAAGAAGAGGAAGGTGGTACTGTAAGACAGAAGCAGAAGAAGGTGAACTTGGAGGAAGAGTTCCTTTTTGTTTTGTATATATTTATTTATTTTGGAGTTTTAAATTTGGGATGACTATATATATTTAAATATCCTAGACCTGGATTAAGTTTATTTTGCAAAACCAAGTTCAGTTTTAAATTTTCCGCATTTTTATCAGTTACTCATTCATCCAAACTAGATTTGCACACTCTCTATGTATGAACTTTGGTAATGATTGGGAGCTATAAGGAAGCGTTACACTAAACCCCATGAAAAATCACGTTTTAAACCCATTAGAACCCTTGAAAACACCAAAATCATATCAAAACTTCATTCCATGGTCAAGTGGACGAAAATCCTAACTTGAAACTTCAAAGTTTTAGGTTTTTGATGTTTACCTGAAATCGGAGGTTTGCTTGGTGATCTTGCTCTTTCTCTAAGTGTTGGAGACCTTGCTGGACTTTCTTCTTGCTCACCTAGAGCACGCCTCTTAGGTTCTAAAATGAGAAGTTCAAGCCCTTTTAAAATAGTTAAAATGATCTAGGTACTCTGAATTATCTGGTGCAAACTTTTGTCCACTGGTTAATAATTTGTATCTCGCTTTTTGACTTAATCTCCAAGCAATTCCAGAGTCTTCCAGAAGGGGGCCATATGGCACAACCCTAGCCAAGTGAGGCAGATTTTTACTTTTTAAAATGTGTAAATTACCTATTTTGGCTCGAAACACCCTTTTGTCCAATGGTTAAAAGCATGTACCCTGATTTTTGGCTTATTTTCTCTTCAAAAATTTCTAGATAGTTCAAGGTATTTTCAGGGGATATGGTGGTGCATTATATTCCCCCATATATTTGTCTCATTTAATCCAAAAAGAATCTCCTAATTGGTCCTTATCGGTCTCCTTTTCATCGATTAACCTCCTTTGGGACTTATACTTTGCGTTTAAGCCTAAGTACAGATAAAATTATCTGATTTTCTCTCTCTCCTCTCATGTGGACAAAATTGCATCCTTAAGGGGTAAGGATTTGACTTTTTTATCCTTACTTTTCCTCTTTTAACCCTGCAGTGACACGTGTCCCTATGTAATGATTACATTGACTTTTCCTTTTTGGCATGTATCTTTTGCAGTGTCTCTTCCTCTTCCTATTTCCTAAAAAATGCAAGAAATCCTCATTGACTAGGAAATGTCATGTGCACACTTATTTTAGCACATTTTTGCTCAGCTAATTGTCCCATACCTTAGGACATAGCTAAATGACATTTTTCCAACCAAACTTATACCGTATAGGTCTTTTGTGCCCCTTTTTCCATTGGCACTTTAATTCCATGGCTTATACATACTAGGTACACTGACCTGTATAGATGAGTTACTTAGTCCTTAAAAGGCATCTCTTGACATCCTTGCGACTCTTCCTGAACTGGGCTTAGTCGTTTGCATATTTTACGCTTATCTCAATTCTCAGGGTCCAAAATTTATGATATTACATTTCTCCCCCCGTTCATTAAATTTCGTCGTCAAAATTTGAACATCTGTACGTCGGGGAATCGTTCTAGGCACTCTACCTAACTCTTTCTTATGTATGCTCACCAAGCATACAATATGCTTTTATATCGTTCTTATTCATTTTGTACCCAGGTGTAATATTCAACCATATAGGACTTACCGGTCCATTTTTTTGAGTGCTTAGTTATGCAAGCTTCACTGCCTTACTCATTCTGCCTCTCAGCTTATCTTATACTGGCCTTTTGGCTAATTATATTACCATAACGCTGGATTTTCTAGCCTTACTTCCCAAGGAATCACCCTCGAGCCTTAGGAATCTCATTTACCATTTGGAATAGATCGTATATTTTATTAGCCTCAAGATGCATTCTAGTCACATTAGTCTAAAGTCACCATGCCAGTAAGTATTCCACATAGTGCTAAGCATCATAGGTCTTACAGCCCAGGGATATCGTCCCATGCAAACTTGCACATCGGTCTTACCGTCTCGAGCCTCTGCCCATCAATTCATTCAAGATTCCTCAATTTAAGCTCTCAAACCATTTTCCTCTCGCTTAGTATGGTAATTGGCATCTAACTTAACCGGTTCAAATTTCTAGACCATTTTATCAGTTTCTGTTCCTGTATCAACATAATCACCAACTGCACCGCTTTTTCTTTCAATACAACTGCGACGACAGTCACATCACCACTTACTATGTTGTCTCATACTCAACATTTCAAATTTTCTCATATTTGAAATTCTCTATGCTCACAATACATTTCACAACCCACACTTTACAAATAGTAATAATGCTATCACATTTTCAAATTCAAACGCTACCTGCTCGAAATTTGATGAAAACAATTCATTGCTGGATTGTTTTCAGAAAATATTTCCTACCGGCATACGTTAATGAGCAGGATTATTCATTTCACAAATTCAACATCCGGAAGCTCTCGCCACCACTTCAACCTCTCAGTATAGCCTCACATCCCAATCTTTTCATACACAATCCACCAAAGTGGCAATGCACTTGTCAACCAATGTGGGAGAGTTTCCGTCTACAAGGGACCCAGTATTTGCACTGGCACATACAATATCAAGCCACCCACCAGAATCCCATACTGGGACAAAGGACCATCGTCCATGGAGCCTTGCTCCAAACGTCTGTGTGGATGTCGACCGGACAAGGCAAAACACATGCCCCTACAAGGTGAAACTACTCAGATTGGGTGCATACACTGCTGGTGCAAGTATTAGCTTCCCAAAATTAGTCCCTTCAAAAGAATTTTCAAAAAATGGCCAGCGATTTCAAAACATTTCAAAACATCTGGCAAGATCTAGCAAACTAAGAAGGTGTACAACATTTTCTGGCTTCTTCCAGTTCCGTACTGCTTCTACCACAAACATGATTCACAATTATGCTTCAAATCTAGGTCCCACAAGGACCCTATCTATGAGGCAACATAGTTCAAAATGACCATTTCAAACCGGTCTCAAAATTCTGCTGAAAAACATTTCATTTGAAAATTAGTTCAGAAAATTCAATTTCCAAAGACTTATAAATACAGCAGGTGCATTGGCAAGTTCAAAGTTCAATTTTCAAACATATCAGGAACTAGACAACTGACATAGAAGGTCATTAACTTCAATTTCATCTCAGGCTCTTTCCTTGGCTACTCAAGCCATTCATGGGACACTTAGTCCATTATATTTCATTTGCTCGGCCATTTCATTGATAATGCATGTATCTTTGAAGCTTACAATATCTCTGAGACTTTGCCTGGTATTCATGGTCTAGTAATTGTGATCTTCTGCAAGCCTATGAACATACTAGTTACATAGGACTTAGGGCCTCTTACTGACCACATATCCAATTCAATGAACTGAAGTCATACCAATTTGTTAAGTCTCATTGCCCTCGATATACAAATATCACAATTGTCAATCCAATAATAACACACATAGCGTTGGAGCACCCCATGTCAATACATCAAATCACCTAGATCTTGGCTATGGGTCATTATGTATGTGAACTTTCAATGTTAGTCAAGCTCCAAGCATATTTACCAATATCAGCTTTCCATACTCGATACTCAACCCATACGTTCAGGGAGTCTATTAGCCACGATCATCTCTACCATTTTCTGTCTCGATCAAGAGATCATAACCTATGGCTATTGAGGTTCTAACTATCATTCGATTCTATTGAGATACTAATTCTCAACCACACTTTCTCAGGAAATATTCTGTATTCAAGATCTTTCCCTATGCTGATACAACGACTATCAATCTCAAAGTACCCCATATCATATAGGTACTATCCTCGAACATAGCTCGTATAACATGCTGATGACACAACATTAATCAAGGTTTCTACTTTCAATCATTCTTTCTAAGGGAATATCATGAGATTAAAATCATTCCCTAGCAGCTAGTAACCTCCAAATACCTCATACATGTGGGTACTATACTCTAGTGCCAAAATGTATTTAGATCAATCAATTGCCTAAAGAATCTTTTGTTGCTAAATCAGATTCTTAGGTCACTATTCAGTTGGCAGAAACCCTATGGATGGCTACCAAATTATAGGTTTATCAACCTAATTCTGGAACCTCAACCATACCCAATAAACATGCTACGATCATCATGATTCATAGCTTACAACATTCAGGCACTATCCTCAAATAACCTTAAATCCATGATTGTCAGATTCACAATCGACTCCTAAAACCTCAACTTCAGTTAGGCTAAGGAATCATATTACCTCAACAATACTCAAAATACAAACTAGGATCATAATTCACATTTCCTAGTCTAAACCTCGAAACATAACATCAACACTATTCATGAGATTCTAATTTCATCTAAATCCTCAATATCATAGGGTATATTCTAATATCATTTATTCACCTCAAGGTCAATCATCAATCCTCAATCATACCCAAACAAACATATTGGCTATTCAACATTAATCAATATTCACAGGGTTCCTATTCTCAAGTACTAGAACCTTAATACAACCTTAATTACATTTAACTTGGGCACTAACTCTATTTGAGATCAAATTTAAGCCTAGTCTCAATCATTTCCTTATTTAATCTAACATCCTTATAGCATCTCTAAGGATCATAAGTTATGCCTCAAGGCACTAAGGTCTTAATTCAAGGAAATCTCAAATTCCTATAATACTTCCCAGGAGGTCACCCATCCTGAGATTTTCCTCACCTAAGCACGTTTAACCTTAAAGCTCGGATAAGATTTAGGGATCTAAATCATATCTCAACTCATCATCAAGAGCCCTAGGTTTAACAACAGAGTCTACATTTTGTGTCATCTCAGCTATCCTCAAAATCTCAACTTTCGTAGCCTAAATCTTGCTCCTCGGGTATACCTCGATCTACTACTCGTTTCCTGATACAATGGTTGGTCTCCTCTTACTATAAGGCTTCCTTCCGTATTCTTTTACTTAATTCTTATTAGAATTACGTTACTCTTCTTTCCAATTTAATTATAGGAATTTAATTCAGACCTTGATTTCCATATCAGAGTTCCTAAAGTCGTAGCAGAACCCACATTCTGTGCTGTCTCATCTATATGTAGAGTTTTAACTTCCCGAGCTTAACCCTCTTCCTTAGGGTATATGTCCTTTCTGCTCCATTTCCCCAGGATTATATCATTACCCTTAACCATTTTAGTTTACCTTTTACCAGTATCGTCCAAACCTTACTCTGATACTAAAACTGTTACATTCATACCGGCCTCGCCTTTTCAGGTGGTGGGTTAGAGGGATTCCTTTTAACTTACCTTACCTTAGATGTTAATTCCATTTTTGCATATATCAGATTGTGCGCGCAGAGCATTATATCGGTTTAGACTACCTATTGTATTGGTAAAAGCGTGATAAACAGAAAGTAAAAGTTCCCGTGAGGTTAAGGGTACAGTCATCCAACATAAAATACAAGAATAAATACAGTCACCCCAAAAATAGATACAAAATATAAAATACACACACAATGCAACAAACATGTTAATAAGTCATTAGTATACATAACAAGATTTTCCCTTTATCTTGTTTGAAGTCTTCCCAGTGGGGAAATTATTTTCTTATTCTAGAAAAATAGTATTTTAATGACAAAATAAAATTTATTATTTTATATACATAAAAATTATTTCAATTTGAAATGAAGGTATGAAAATTTAGTAGAAAGATGAAAATATTATATAGAGCAAAAAGGCATTAATTAATGATAATTTTTTTTAAAAAATTAATCATCATATATGTAATAAAAACCATTCAAAGATATATAAACAATTAATCTGGAATAATTGAAAATTATAACATATTACTCCATAATATATTTATCGGAAAAGTAAAAAAATTAATGGAAAACAAAGGTTTTGGTATAATTCATGCCTCCAGAAAACCCTATAATTTCAATTCACTCATTTGTCATCTCATCATTAAAAATTAAAGAGAACAAAACACATATCATATCATTACACAGAAAGGTTAACATGATCAAATTAAAACATGATCACTTGAAAAATAATAATACACAAACCTATCAAGCACATATATTACAACAGTACAGAACGGTCTCTTATATGCCTATGTGTATATTTTGGTGATTATTTAACGTATATTTCATAAACTAATTAAACATATTTGGCGAGGATTAATTTAATTAACTAAATCCCACTTGAGCCAATCAATTTAGTGAGTCCAAAGGTTATAGCCATGGCCAGCCATCCTCCAACTAAGACCCTTCCACTAGACCTCAACGTAGGAGCCTTTCCCAACACTGCTCCGAGCCACCCAAACGCCACCAAAGCCACACTTACCGAACTCACCATCACCCCAACCCTAACCTTATAGTCTCTTATGAATGACGCTGCCACCAATGGCACCATTGCACCGACTGAGAAGGCCAGCGCCGATGCCGCTCCGGCTTGTAAAGGGTTTGGCAAACTCACCTTCTCTTCATCATTATCATCATCTTCATGGCATTCATCAGGATCTTCTTTTTCTTCATTACGACTTTTTGTTTCTTTTTCTCTCTTCATCTGAGCCACCACTATGTCAAACTGCGAATAAACCGAGACAAACTCACCTATAGCCATGCTACAAGCTCCAGCAACTAAACCGGCAAACCCGGAGAGGATCATGGCCTTGATTTCTTGCCTCACTGCTCCAACACCCATCATTAGAGATGCTGTCGAGACCAAGCCGTCGTTGGCTCCGAGAACTGCAGCTCGTAACCACTGAGCTCTCTTCGAGTAGTCCAATTGATCTTGAATGACGTTCTTTGTTTGGGTGTCTTGGGTTGTCGTTGGTGGTTGATGTTGGTGCTGCTGCTCAGGGTCAGTTTTGGGAAGGACGAATTTAGTTTGGATAGTGGTGGTGGGAGTTTGATTGGAAGCCATTAGAGTGAAAAGCTTGTGAGATAATGGTGGAAGAAGAAGAGAAGTAAGAGAGTAGTGTGGAGGCCACACGCAGAAGGGTATTTATGGATGAAGATGGTGAGTGTGATTAATGGAGGCAAAAGTGGGGCAACCCCACTTATCTTAAAAGCAAAGTTTATTATGTTTTTTGAGTCACCAAAGCTATGTTAAAAGGGCTATAGCTTCTTAGGCTAGAAATGTAAGGCTTTGCTGCTTCTAGCACTAGATTTCAATCCTTTAAAAATTCGAAAGGTCTATATTGAAAATTATAATTTTATTTTATTTCAGGAATATTAATTCGTTAATCTTTATAGTTTGACATTGACTAGGTGACATGTAAATATAAACATAATGCAACATAAAAAAAATATGTTTTTCTTATAAATAAAAAGATGGAATAAAATTTATTTATCATAAAAATAAAAATTGTTATGCCCATAATGGTCTCCTTGCTTTAGAATAAAAAAAATTATTGATATAATCTTTTATCTGGTTGATTTAAATTTTATTTAGATCCATGTGACAAAATTAATATAGGTATATTCTAAGTGAGAATCATGTCGTAAGTTATTATCTCAATTATATGTTAATAACATAACTAATTTTGTTTATAAGAGCTAATACATGCAATTGGAAAATCATGTCGTAGGTCACTCCAGTGTGATTTTTTCAGCACTCGAGTGTGATACTATGCACTCAAGTGCATTGTGTATTTCAGATCTTATGTTCACCTCTGTTTAACATTGAACACGTACAAAGATCAGTAATTCAATCATGTTACTCAAATGAGATGAAACAGGTCTCATATGAAATAGACTCCTAATACAGTACATAGACACCAAATTAACCTCAAAGGAGTTTGGATGAAAGAGATATGAATTTTGGACATTGACATTGAAATTTACGCCTTATATTAGACGTAGGTTAAGTGATTTGGATGTATCTCACAAACTACATGTCCAATTGAAGTGGAACTTAATGCATATGAAACTATACTCAAAACCTGCTTCAACAACATGAATATATATCATGGAAAGCAAACAACAACTAGAATTTTATGAATTTTGGAAGTTTACAGTCATACAATGATGTTGCAAAATGCTGCTCCAAAATAGATGCATTTAATATGAATTTAGGTCATTTGCCAAATTTGGAGTTATATTGAAGATGTTATGCATAATGGAAATTGACCTCTGTGCATGAATACAGTTGCCGGGAATGCACACAAACCCATGTCCCTTCTCAAGAGACACGGGTCCATAATCATGGAAAAACAAACACACAAAGTAACACAAGGCATATGAAGATTAAGGTTACTACCTAGCTAGTGACCACAAATATAAGTAAATTTTTCCTAGGTTCATGGAATGAAGCATTCCTAGAATAACCAAAATATAAATATAAATAAATCGTCTTTAAGAATATTTTGTTTACTAGCTCAAAACAAGCCCATTTTCAAGCATTCATAATCTTTAAATTCTTTTTATCAATAGGAAATTCATTGATGGCAAAAACCTCTTTCATTTTTGGCCTAACCCAGAAATTCCAGAAATAGTCATTGATATTCAAAGATTCATAACTAAATCTAGAAAAATCCGATTGATTTGCAACCAAGAATACTCATTTGGTCCAGCTGAAAATCCAACCACAAGCCAAACCATCATCTCCTGGTTAGACATAGATTCCAGTTTCAGGGTCCGTTTTCAAAAATTTATTTCTCTTAGTCCAAAACTCCAAAACAATCCTTGAGATGTCTACTTTCTACATCTAAAATTTCATAATTTTGTAATTTTTTTTGCTATGCCAAAAGCCTTACACAATCTGACTGACTTCCACAGAAATTACACAAGATAGTTTCCAAGGTTTTGCAAACTTACATTTGTCTACAAAATCATGATCCAAGCTCATTCTCGTACATAATATCATTTTAAACATTTCAAAATCATCAGAACATCCAAAAATAAATTAGATCTTCAAGTTCTTAAGGGTGGCCGAAAATCACCATTTAAACACAACAACCAAGTTTCGATTTTATCAACATATCCTCACTACGACATGCTTGATGTTTCTTCCTAAGCCATAGATCTAAACTTTAATGCCATGTTTATTCTTTCCATAGACCAATCAGACCCATAACATGCTCAAATACTCAAGAAACAATCATTTCCAAATCTAATCAACTTATAAGTGATAAGGAAATTTAATAAAAGCTTACTTGTCTTCGGATCTTTAACCTTCTTGCAACCTTGATTCTTGTGTTCTTCCCCTTCATCCTTTCAGCCTTCACCACGAAAATCACCAAGAGAAGTTGTTCTTTAGAGCCTTATACATGATGAAGAAGGTAGAAGAGGGAGTAAGACATGAGTCCACGACCTTACCTTAGTATTATTCTTGGATTTCCTCTTAGAACTCTTGTGCTTTTGCATGCTGGTCTTCTTGTCTCTCTTCTCCCTCTCTAATTTTCGAAAATCAACAACAACAAATGAGAAGGAGGAGTTCTTAAATCATCTCTCTCAAGTTACTTGTTCTCCAAGAAAACTTGATTTACTCAAGAAGACTTCTTTTCCTCTTGATTTTTTTTCCTATTCGTTTCTAGAAAACTAAGGCTTGTTTCAGAAGTTCCCTTCTCATTTCTCATTATGCCAAAATATTAAGGCTTTTGGAAGAAGATTTTGGGCCTTCACTTGATCCAATTGAGTGTGTAAATATCCCTCTTTAATAGTTAAGTCATTGTCTTATTTGTCATAATTTTTCTCTAGGTTCTTCTAGGCAATTCTTGTGACTTATTCCATAAGTCATTGTTTTCTCCCTCTTCCTTTCTCCTTGAAAACCAAAATGACAAGGGCATTTTAGGGAAAGTAATGTGCCTTCAAGAGCACTCCAACTCCTTCTTGAATTATGATGATGTCAGAAGGATGATGTGATATTGATGATGTCATCATTTGTTTTTTCAAATCCAAGCTTGCATCTTCCACAAGTTACTTATGTTTCTAGATAATCCCATGTTTCTTCATGAACACTCCTCTATTTCCTTCTTCCTTGTCTTGGCCGAAACTAGGCCTCCCAATTGGGCTTCAAAAATTGTCTTCCTCCTAGCCCAATGATCTTAAGTTCCTATCTTACTACTTGTTACAATCTTGGCATACATTGGAATTTTAGTCTTTCCTTAAATTAATTATTCATACTAGAAAATAAATATCATTAACTATTAACTTCATAAAAAATTCCTTACAATATTTCCAAAATTTAATATCACTTTTCCTGAACTAGGTCTAGTTGTCCACTTGGTACAAGCTTATTCTCAAGTTTTTAGGCCCAAAATTTAAGATATTACATGAAAGTGGCACTCGATTGTGGCCCTTGAGTGTGCCTCTATGACACTCAAGTGTTTGGGAGAAATTGAAACCATTTTATCTATATACTATTTTCAACAGTCTTCTACTAGACACATACTTCATCAGCACTTAAGTGTGACAAATTACACACTCAAGTGTAGTACCCGAGTGCATCATAAAGAACACTTGAGTGACTATTCTTCTTGCATTGAACCATCATATATGAAATTTAAAATTTACTGTTTCACTTATGATTACATTTGATTTATACTCATATGATTTCTCAGTGCAACTAATCTTATTTGTATATAAGTTTCAAATATTTAAACTCATGGATTATGTCCAAAATCCCAAAAGCAAAATTAATGTTAAAACATTTAATACGATGATAGAAGAAGAGACACGGAAGTGATCTCAGAGCAGGTCAAATGAATATCGTCTGAGCGCTTATTATGGTGAAAGATGAAAGTGACCCAACCTTAAGCAATATAGAGAAGACCAAAAGGATGTCATGTAAAGATCTGTTGCAGAGTAGATGAACAAAATTGCAAAGTAGACCAAAGAAATTGTTTTTGAAGCATTTGTTGAAGCAAAGATGAAAGCAACTTATCATTAAAATCCTTCAACAGCTTGAATCTACTTCTAAACGGACAAATTAGAATTCAACAACGGTCATTTAACAAAGTTAAATGGCAGACAAAATAGAGAGAAAGCATAGATGCCCTAGCAGCTACTTCTAATGGTCATATTCCAAGACACACAACGGGTAGAATGTGCTCAACGATCATATGATCTTCATCAACTATAAATAGCAAAGCATTCATGATAATTACAACTTCACCGTCAAAATGCTAACACTCTCACTCCAATGTTTATCTCATTTACTCTTTGTTTTCTCAGTGATCATACAATTTACCATAGAGAGTGAGATTAATTGTAATGTACTTCAATTTTCATCTTATTCACTTCTGAGAGAGAAGATTGATTGTAAACATTCATTGTAATGTTGTATCCTTACGGTGTGTAAGGGAGAGTATCTCGGTGAGGGATTTCTAAACGGCTTCACAAGTGCCCGGCTAAACTTGTGGTATTGTAAAGGCTTCTCTTATGCCTAGATTAAACAAGAAGATAGTGGAGCAGAAATCTCAAGTGGAGCTTGGGGACTAGACATGGTATAAAGGATTGGGTTAAACTAGTATAAATCACAGTTTGCATATTCTCTTTCCTTATCTCTTATGTTTCTAGCACATAAGTTTTTAACAACAGACTATGAATGTATGATTCATTTCTTTTATACGTATTGTATTTACAAAGATACGAAAATATTTTAAAAGTTCCAAATGTTATCATACACTCAATTCACCCATGTCTTATGTGTTAGCTAGTTCTAACAAAATCCTAAAAAGGCAGATGAGACATAAGCTCCTGTGTATCTTCGATCAACCATCAAATTGGATGTTTGGAGAAATTTTTCATCTCATCTCACATCATGTTTATGTAATTTTTTTTTGCAATTCATAAGACCTGCATGTATCTGTTTAATTAACTCAAGTATTGTGTGAATTTGTAGGAATTAAGATGGGTGAATAGGAAGAGGGTGAAGAACAATCAGTATCCCTAAAATGGAGGGTGATTGGGGGTATGCTTGGATTGCTAAAAAGTTGGCTACTAAGAGTGGGGATGGTAGTATACCTCCTTTTCATTAACTTTGGTCGATGGCAAGGCAAAATAAAGATGGCTCTTATGACGATCACCAGGTGAAGGAGGTTGCCGATAAAATGGGAAGTATTAACATTAGTCCCCGATTAATGGAAGTAATGTATTTAATTAACTATCAATATTAACATTATTGTTCAATGTATAGCAAGCCTTGTCCTAGGAAGTTACAAAATAGGGTGGTTGCCTTTCTATAGGTGAGGATCTATTGGCTAAGACATTGGAAGGCCAGTCTTCTTAAGGGTGCCGGCCTTAGATTGACCAAGAAAAAATATTATTGTCAGCAGCAACCTCAAAGAAATGACAAGGATAAAAAGTATGAAAAGCTCCATAAACAGTGGATAAAAAGCATGGACAAATACAGTTTTTGACATAAGAGTTAACAATACTCTATGCTCTCAATATCCTTTTCTATGTCAAACTGATTTTTTGGTCTAAAATAGTTTCACTAAAATCATTGTCAGTCATATTTTCACTTTTATTTTCATGATTGATTTGTTTTCGGAATAATTTCTTCTTCGAAATTGTCAACTTGATTTGATACATTAAGTTCTTCTTCCACCTTGGTTGGCACAATATCAAAGGAAGTCATAATCAATCTTTCAACCTACTTCGAATTGGAGCTACTTTTTGAATATTTCTGTTGCTTGATATTTTGCTCACAGTCAGCAACTACCAGAATAAAAATATAAATGTCTATGAAGCTTAGGGTCTTTGCAAAACAAGCTAATTTAGGATTGAGACCATACACAAAATGATCCACAATGGCTTTTGCAGTTTCCTACACACCAGCCCTGATAGGAGCTACTCCATCTCTTGGAAATATTCCTAACACTCATAGAGCCTTTTTTCAACTCCGGCAGCTTTCTTTGTAATTCTCTTTTTGACTTGGAGCTGTGACCAGACATCCATTGGTCATTTTCAGCATTAAGCTTTTGGAATCCTTTTAACAAGAATTGGAGATCTCTTTGAAGTTCTTTTTCACCATGCATATTGATACCTGAAAGATTATAAATAAAGAAAAAGAGACCTTACCACTCTTCTTACATGTTTTATTCAAACAAGTTTAGTGGCACTCGTGTTTTACACAAATTTGGCTTCCTTTTTCCACTCATTGATTCCTCTCAAGGCTCTTTAAAGAACTAAGCGATTTATTTTCAAAGCAATCACAAGTTGCAGAATCAACAACACAACACTCATAAATCAATGTGTGTATTGAAAACGGAGTTCAAGGAAATCAAGAGTTCAATTACCACAAATTAAAATGGTTCAATCAAATTTTGGATATCAAGATAGATGCTTGTATAGAATACTTCCACCACGTCATTAGTATGATTTTTTCTCTCCATTTTGTTTTAACTTTTTTTTCTTTCTTTTTTTGATGCACTTCTTTTCCTACTCATATTTAAAGAAAATGACAAAAATCTATCACAAATAGTACAACACAAACAATTTGAACCTAGAAATACATGAAAATCATCCTTTTTGAAAAGGCTATAACTCACTAAGTAAATTTTTGATTGCAATGAATCCAAAATGAACTGAAAGAGGAGATTCTAAACAACAAAAATGACTGATCAAATGATGAAGACAATAAAGGAAAGTGGTGAAAAAAGGCATACAATGTTGGTCAATTTTGCCTATTACATGACTTTCATACAAAGTTTCATGAGGTTGAAAACAAAAATTTTGTTTAATCATTGTGGAAACATGTAACTCCTTATGGTTCTCATGAATTATTAACCTTAACTCATTATACTAATTAGTTATTAATAATTAATCCGTAACTCTTAATGATGCTTATGAGAATTCATAATAATTTATAATATTCATGAGCTTTAGGATTACTCATTAAAACAACTATTGAGGTTCAGGATAATTTGATAAAACGATTATTGGAGATTAGAATTACCTTAGATCACTCGAAGACTTCAAGGTTGTTGATGTCCTCTAACGTTGATCCACACGGCTATCCCCAATTGCAACGAGAACTCCTTCTCTTGAAACCTCCCACTCCATATAGATGCTTGCTAGGCGAAGACAAGGTTGAGTTTTTGTTTCCTTGGGTTTTTATCTTTTCAAGAAAATCGTGGTTTCTTAGGATTAGGTTAAAGATAGGATGAACAAGGTTGGAACCTTACCTTTTTATGGATGGTGTCTTTTCCTCTCTAAACCTTTGGTAAAGACCTAAATTTGGAGAGCATAAGGATGTTCAAAAAATGTCCAACCCTCCCCCTTTTATAGCTTTGGTGGGCTGAAAATTCCTAGCCCTTATTGCCTTAGGAATTTTTAGCTTATACACTAAGAAATGAGTTTTACGTAATAAGTCCACTACTTATCAACCAAGTCACATTAAATTCAAATCTTGATTGATTGATTGATTGAATTTAATATGATGAATCATATTAATATCTTGATTGTTGGATTGTATTTAAGATGATGGATCACATTTATTTCATTTTTTTCTTCAAAAAAGTCTATAAAAAGGGCACTAAAAAATCAGCATTTTATAAGAGTCTAACTTTAATTTAAGTGCTCAAAGAAAGGCCCAATCCAAACTTGAATTGGAAAATCCAAATCATAATGAATAAAATTCATATCTTGATTGATCGAATAATAATGTAAGATGATGGATCACATTCATCTCTTAAACTAAAATTCAAAATCATTCTTAAATCAAACCTCATTTATTATTTCTCCTATCTTCATCCAATCATTATTGGATCTTTACATATCTATATATCTATATATATATTTATTTGATAATTTAGAATTATTTTTTATAACCTAACCTCTTGAATTTAAATTCAAATTTAAATTTCAAACTTAAATTCAAAATTCGAATTCAAAATTCAATTTGGCCTAAGACCCTTTTGGGTCTTCCAACACATTTGGGCCCTTTTGTGGAGAAATTAATTTCCCACTCAGGACTATATATGTGTCACCATTTTCTTCTTATTGGGTTTGGAGTCTTACTCTAACACAATTGCACCTTTACTCTTGACAAAGCCCAATAACAGTTATTGGCCCAAGTTTGCTAATTTTAAACAATCGGGAATAACCTTTGTGTGTGACCCATTAGACCCAATTAGTCACTGACATAAATAAACTTGAACCAATTAAAACCCCTTTAACGGGCCTAATTTATTTAATGACCTCATAAGACACTAGCAATGCTCTGCGGCCCCAGAGCTAATTGAGTTGATCAAGTGATCTACCTTTCATATTTGGATACCGTACATACATCATCCCTCACATCATCATTCACATTTAGCCGAGAGCAAAGATATGTAGCTATTTCGCAGAACTAGGAATCTTCTTATATTAACTCTATAACGGATCATGACTTTTCATGATCACTTGATGTGCTCACAGTCTCCCAAGTTAATTAGAAGCTATCCAAGTTCTACCGGTCTTGTGAATGACTAATCCCTTGTAGGGGACTGTGAGTCCTCTCAGCATGTCCATCTATACTCATGTGTTCGAGTTACCCCCAAGAGTACATTGTTCCCCCCATTTTCAGGTGGATGTTGTACGGTCAAAGTATAACCCTAAGACATAGTGTTCGATGACATCCTTAAGTCTAAGACGATCCGCACTACCAAACGATCAGAGACTTTACATATCCAATGATACTCTCTATAATTAATCTTTGTGGAGTCTCTCGGTGGGTCAGTTCGGTGCTATTTGTTCTCCAATAGATCCACCCACGACATCGATAAGACATCTCCATGCCTGTATTCCAAGAGGTCCCTACCTTGTATCTCTATACAAGTAGATGATGTCATACTAGTCTTATTGAGATCATCAATGCCCTTTCTTAGTGATTCAAGACTAGGAACAAGTTTTAGGCAATAGATATTCATTGTTCTCGAGTCCTCATGATCATGATCTATTTCATTGATCCTCAAGAATAACACATTTCTATTCCTAGGTTTTTTTTTTTTAATCTTCAAACACATATTTAACTTAAAATAAAGGCAAGGCATAAATATGATAAAGATAAAATATACTCATTTATTAATAACGAAATACTATAATGTAGAAATGGTGCTGATCTGTCTTTATAGATTGTCTCTAGGACACCTAAATACTAACGTACAAGACAGTGAAGTTCTAAAAAAACGAAGATTAACAGGAACAATATTTCTAGAAAGCACAACAAGATTAAAACCTATTGAACTCATAAATAACTAATCGAATCTAAACCATTCCAAATTACAGAAAGAAAAGAGTTTGAACTATGAAAATGACATATTATGATGAAAGATTCAACAAAAAATTGGACACAAAAAGGCAAAATTTTGACACATGAACATATAAGAAGAAATGAACAGACACGAAGAAAAGGCACAAAACACAGCACAAAAATGGAAACAATGAACACACAGATATAACCTAATTTAGATCTGAAGCTCTAATACCAAGATGGTGAGAACCCAAAGGGAAAGATTCGATGAACCTACAACCAATCTGAGATATACTCAAACGAAGAAAGCTGAACAAAGATCGATGATCCACTTGAACCATTGAGCATGAAAGAATGAGAGCTAGAAGTGTTAGAAGATGACACAAGGTTGATCAAGCCTTGGTAATTCTATTAGTTTAATAAAGAACCTTAGAGAGTATCCACTCTCAATTAAAAGTGCTAAAACAAAAATTTCATGTCTTAATGTTAGGTCTCAAGTCTACTTAAAATGAGAAGATATAATGAATTTAAGGATACATTCAAGAATTTGATCTAATTGCATTACATGAAACCTAGAAAATAAAAACAAAGACTTAATAAATATGCATTGAACTAAAATAAAGAAAATATAAAACATCAAATATGCCAAATGAGCCTCCCCATCGTAATTTTATTTTGAAATCTTCATAATTAATCCCATATTATAATTTAATTGTCAAATTCCAAATTTTGGGATGTCACATAATCAAAATAGTAAAATCTTTGTAAATCTTTGACAACTTCCTATAACATGAGAGGAACCTTCAGTTAGAGGCATGGATGTTTCTAAAAAAGCATGAGCATGATTGAGGTTAAAACCTAGCTACAAAATACAAAGTGAATGGAGAAGGGAAATCATAAATCTAAACAAGGAGAAAAAAACACATAAAGAAATGTGACCTTTGTATTATTAGGGCAAGTAAAGAAACTAGCGTAGTTGTCACTTAGAACTACGGTGAGAACAATTAACAATTAACAACCGGAAAAGTCAACTGAATGTGGTGGCGATGGCGGTGATGTAGGAGTTCCTTGGGACCTTAACATGATCAAGGAGAGAAGGAAGATGCCGATAAAGAAAAGTAGTAAGAATTACAAGGAATAGGTGAGTTTGAACAAAGGTTCAACAATGTTATAAAGGGTTATAACTTATGAAGGTTTGACGGTGTTATGATGCATTATGACTTATAAACTGGTACTTAAGGAGGATAAACCATTTGAAAGCGTTACATGATGGTTGTTTCTTATGACTGTTAAGCTTTTGTGTTTTCCTGATGTAAGGTTGGAAGACAAATTGTTTGTAGGGGTTACATGATGATTTTTTTGTAAGAACCATGATTTTTGTCACTAGCAATTGATGATTATTAACTACTGTAATACCCTAATTTTCATAACTCTTATAAACATTGTATTTTGGAAAATAATTACTAAAATACAAAGGTGAATATGTGTCTCAAATGATTATAATCTATTGATTATAATTTTATCCAAATTTCACTAGGAAATTAGTGGACAAATGGTTGGATTTGAGACTACATATTTAGGACAATAAAATGTGACATAATTAACAAATTGAACAATGGTTAATTCATGACCAAAAGAAGCAAGAAATGTTATGAAAACACTTAAAGCAATTTAAAAAACTAATGGCAATTAGTAAAAAAAACTAATGGGAAATTAAGCTTACACTAATTGAAATAAATTGTGTAATTCTTCAAATTGATCAAGAGACAAATTAAAAAGAATCAATTAAGGGATGTCTTATTTTGAAATCTAGGGGCCAGTGGGAAGACAAGATTAAGCTTGTGTGAAGACACTAATGACCATAATTAACTAAGGTACCAATCATACTATGGCAATTATAGTTAATGGCATTTAAACACTTCATTAAGGATGCTAATTGAAGATTACATAATCAGCCCCTATGGCCCCAAAAAGGACGAATGCACATGGGAGGGAGGGAGGGAGGAAGAGAGGGGGGAGAGAGAGAATTTATAATATAATAATCAAGATATTTAAATTACTAGAGCACATGTTGAATTAAAATAAAAATCTTCAATAGTGTTTAGATTTTTCTAATCACAATGAAGGATGAGGATTAAATTTAATAAAGTGGATTTGATCCAATGGTTAAGGTGGAAGATGAGAAATTTTAACCAATGAAAAATCAAGGAAATTAGGCCTAAATCCTTATGTAATTAAATTAACCAATGAGAACCTTTGAGCCATGAATTGTTTCTTCATAGAAAACCAATTCAAAGACCACATTTCATGAACCATTGATGGAGAAAAATGATCCAAAGGTTGAGGTAAAATTTGATCACATGCAATTACCAATTAACCCTTGAAATTTCCCTATAAATAGAGGGCAATTTTCTTCATAATTCTTCACAGCAAATCAGCTCAAAGCATCTGATTTTAGAGTTAGTGAGTGAGTAGAGTTAAGTGTTAGTTCTCTATGTGTTTTGATGATAACTGACAATTGTAAACGCAATGTGAAGTTTGTCTTTGGTAAGTTGAAAAACTTACTGTCAAAGGAAAACTCGAGTTTTGGTTTGAAAACTCGATTTTTGACTTAGCAGAGAGTAGCTCAGCATTAATGAACTAAGCAAAACTCCAGTTTCCATTTGGAAACTCAAGTTTTGGTCTTACAGAAAGCACTCCAAGTTTTTCACATTCAGACAAACTCCAGTTTTCACCACACAGAGACTCTCAATATTTTCTGAAGAAATCAAAACTCCAGTTTCCATTTGAAAACTTGAGTTTTGGTCATACAGAGAGTCTCCAACATTCTGAGCTTATGAAAACTGCAGTTTTGATATGGAAACTCCAGTTTTCAGTTTGCCATGAGTTTTCTAAGTTTTCCTATGTTTTGAGAAAACTCAAGTTTTGGTTTAGAAACTCGAGTTTTGACCAAAACTTGAGTTTTGATCTCGTAGAGAGTTTTTAAGTTTTACTCAGTTTTCGAAACCACCAGTTTTCATAGAAAACTCCAGTTTTGACTTGGCATAGATTTCTCAAAGTTTTCATACTTAAATGGAAACTCGAGTTTTGCTTGGGAAACTCAAGTTTTGGCCAATCAGAGAGCTTTGCTCTTTTCAAGGTTTTGAAAACAGCCAGTTTTCATGGAAAACTCTAGTTTTGACTTGACATAGATTTCTCAAGGTTTTCATACTTAAATGAAAACTTGAGTTTTGTTTTGGAAACTCGAGTTTTGGCAAAGCCGAGAGCTTTAGTCTTTTTCAATGTTTTGAAACCACCGGTTTTGGATGAAAACTTCAATTTTGACGTTTTGGACTAAAACTCATTTTACATGTCAAAAGTCCAAAACTTGAGTTTGGAATGGAAACTCGAGTTTTGAGTTCCATTCAAAACTATGGTTCAAAGCTCAAATCACGACGTTCCTCTCTGGAAGAAGGAAACTTGAGTTTTGTTTTGGAAACTCGAGTTTCGCTATTAGTGCACAGTGGCAAACTCCAGTTTTGATGAACAAACTCGATTTTGTGTCCCAGAGTTTGAATTTCGAATCTAACGAATTTGTGAAATCTTCTTGTTTGATCTTAATACTTCCTATCATCATTCGTTAATATTCCTAGCTATGTTTAACCACTTTGTTAGTGAGTTTTAGATTATTTAGAGGATATTAAATGAATATTTGAACAAAAGAAAAAAGTGATGTCAGCACATTAAATGCAAATTTTAAAAAACTTGCATCTTTTTGGACAATCATTCTACACATGTTGCAAAGATATTAATGTTTCCTTTCCACATCCAGTCGCTGCTCTTCCAACGGATTAAAAGTCAAGAAGTCAAGCACAAACATCTATGCAACTTGATTAAGCAAAGTGTAGTTAGAGAAGAAGACCTAAGCTCACCCTAATCCTTGCTAAATGTCTCCAACGGTTACATTAGGGATTTCAATGGTCATTTAATTCTCTCTTTGTATAAATAGAGTTGCATTCATTTATTCTCAGCAATGAATCTGTTGAAAGAAAATTACATTCAAGTTTACCAACTACTCTTTCACTTGTAAAGTATCTTTTGATACATTGATCTTTAGTATTCATCTTTATCTACTCTTAGAGAGAGTTTCTTTATTGAAAATCATTTATTGTAAGAATCTCAAGTCAGAGGACTTGGAGATTGGGTTATTGATTGCAACTTGTAAGGGGGAGTAAGTTCTAGTGAGAGAATTACTCTTGAGTTACAAAGTGTGTAATCAATTGATATAGTGAAATCCCAGAGTGTCTGGGGACTGGACGTAGGTCAAGTGGTTGGACCGAACCAGTATAAATTTCTTGTGTCTTGCTTTTCTTCCCTATACTCTGTTTAGCTCTTTTTTTTTTAGAGAAGTTCGAAAAGATTTTCAAAATCCCCAATTCACCCCCTCTTGGTGATTAAGCTCCACTTTCACCCTTAACTCGTGATTCAAAATCAGAAGGCATGGATGTCTGAGGAGGTGGAGGAGCATATTGAGCCTCTTGTGCTTGGGAAGCTCTGGCATGAGAGGCATGAGACCTTAAAGGAGCCCTGGATTGGCCTGAACCTTCACCTTAAAAGCTTATCCTCATCAGATTTAATTGGGCCTTCCCAAAGAAGGGAGGATATTTCAATGCATCCGCAGTACCGACATACCAGATCTTATGGTAAAATCGGATGGCGGAAATGAGGGATGCAAATGGCATGTGAGAAGGCCGCCTAGATGAAAACTTGAATTTGATTATCTCCTGGAAAATCCAGTGGCCAAGATTGAAGGAAATCTGTTTCACAAAAGCAATGAACAAAGGATAGTCTTTTTGAGCAAATTGGGTGAAATTGCCACCCTTTTGAATGAAGTTTCTAGAATAGATATACCACAGAAATCAATTTGTGGGAGACATAGACCCAGGGTTGAAAGATAGCATATGCAACTGACTATCAGGAATAGGCTCATTGGGTCTAAGAGTGGCGAAGATTTCTTGATTACTGAAATTTATTGTGGGAACAGGAGGAGGATTGTCAATTTTTAGAATTGAAGCAGACAAAGTGAATTTGACACCCTTGATAGAAGTAGTGATTCGTTCCTCAACTAACTCACTACTCGAATTCATAATATTGTCAGACTCCATATTGAAATAGAATAATCTAACAAGATTGGGAGTGTAAGGAGCAGAGATGGAAACAAATGATTCATAAGGTTTGAGCCAGGGGGATAAGTCTAAATGGAATTCTTTTTGAATCTACTCTAAACTGTACCACAGGACAGAAATACTTTTTCATGTATGTTTCTTTAAATTTAGCATTCTGTTCAACAGTGAGAGTAGCAAAAGCAATAGTAAAACCTTGAGGAGGAGAGGGATGATGGTAGATGTCTTCCACGGAATTGGCCATAACCGGAGGCACCTCCTTTGGTTGAGTGTGAGTTGAAGCTATAGCCCTGGAGGAAGTTTGACCTTGCTCAGTGGTGTGCGACTTAGAAGCAGTAGCCCTCTTCTTCCTAGCAGGCTTCGAGGCTTCAGACACGTTCTTCCCTCTGCCTTCAGGTTCTGGTTCCTGTCTTTTCTTTGAGGGTGTTGAAGTTGATTCCTTGAATGAAACCCCCTTCGATTTAGGGTTAGGAGAAGGAATTTGCTTAATTGTTCATACCAAGCTCTAGGAGCTTGCTTAAGGCCATAAAGGGCTTTCTTGAGACAATAAACATGATCTGGATGATTTTCATTTTGAAAACCAAGAGGTTGTTCGATATAAACTTCCTCTTGAATAAAACCATTCAGAAAAGCCCTTTTTGTTAGTTCTATATGTGTTTTGATGATGTTTTAACAATTGTAAACAAAGTGAGAAGTTTTCTCTTGCAAATCAAGAACTTTGTTTGTCAAGGGAAAACTCCGCTTTTGAAGTAAAACTCCGTTTTGAGTTTTTCGAGAAAATCTCAACAAAGCAAACCGCCGGTTTTTCGTTAAAACCGCTAGTTTTCAGTTTTCATGAAAAACATGAAAACTCGAGTTTTGGAAGAAAAACTTGAGTTTTGGTCTGGCCGAGAGCCTTTGAGTTTCCAAGTTTCAAAACTCCCAGTTTTCATGATGCACTGCCAGTTTTGAACTATTCAAGGAATTTCTCATATTTTGTGAAATAGTTCAAAACTCGAGTTTTGGGATCAAAACTCGAGTTTTGATATGTTGCTCATGCACTTGATTTCCAACATATGAAAACCGCCAGTTTTGAGTCAAAACCTCCAGTTTTCATTTTACACAGGTTTTCATTAAGTTTTCATTGAACATATGAAAACTCGAGTTTTGGGAGCAAAACTCGAGTTTTGGTTTGCGAGAGCACTCAAGTTTTCACAATTGCGAAACCGCCGGTTTTGATATGTTCACAGGTTTTCAGAGTTTTCATGTTATAAGTGAAAACTCGAGTTTGGGAAGACAAACTCGAGTTTTGAGCAACCCGAGAGCATCGGTATTCTCTTGATTTGAAAACCTCCAAGTCTTGGATGAAAACCTCCAGCTTTGATGTTTTGGACTAAAACTACATTTTCACATCAATAGTCCAAAACTCGAGTTTTGAGTTTTTCATCGAAAACCCGTTTCAAGCATAAATCGTGATGTTGCTCTGGAAGAAGCAAACTCGAGTTTGGATCTTGAAACTCGAGTATTGGTCTTGTGCACAGTTGAAAACTCGAGTTTCGAAGAACAAAACTCGAGTTTCCATCGCTGATTTTGAAATTTGATTTACACGATTTTTCAAATCATTCTTGTTTAATCTTAATACTTTCCAGGATTATTCTCTACTATTCTTAGCTATGTTTAACGACTTTATTAGTGAATTTCAGATGGTTTAGAGAATGATCTTGAAGTGATAAAGCAAAAAGCAAAAAGTGGTTGAGAACATTAAATGCACTGATCAAAAAGTTGCACAACTTTGGCTAATCCACCTGCACACGTCTGCAAAGCATTTAAGAATGTTTTCTACAACAAACAACCGCATCTCCAACGGACTAATTCACGAAGGTCAACTCGATTACTTGGCCAAATTTGGATTAAGCTAAGGACAAGAGAGAGAAGATGCCAAAACCACTTCCTAACCTTGGAACAACTTCTCCAACGGATCTATTTGGAAAGCAACGGTCATTTAATGATCTCTATGTATAAATAGAGTTGCATTCAAGCCTTTCCAACAGACACACCTGCTGAAGACGAAAATCATTCAAGTCTCATATTTATTTCTTCAGTTTTTATCTCGTAGTATCTTGTGATACATTGAGCTTCACGTGCTTATCATATCTACTCTTAGAGAGAGTTTATTTCCTTTTATATCATTCATTGTAATAATCTCAAGTCGGGTGACTTGGAGATTGGGAAAATCGAGTACAACTTGTAAGGGGAGTGTGTCTTAGGTTGAGGAGCATCCTTCGTTTACTGAGTGGGTATCGATTGTAATCGAGTACAACTTGTAAGGGGAGTTAGTCCTAGGGAGAGGATAACTCTTGAGTACGAGTGTGTATCGATTGTTTACAATTACAGTTTGTAAGGGGAGTGAGTCCTAGGGAGAGGATCATCCGAGTACGAGTGTGTAATTGTAATTGAGTGATAGTGAAAATCCTAGAGTGTTTACGGGACCGGACGTAGGTCAAAGAGTTGACCGAACCAAGATAAATCCTTGTGTCCAGCTTCTTCTTCTCTTACTCTGTTTACCTCTGTTTTTATAGCTTCAAAATAGAGCATTTTTTGAAAAGTTTTAAAATACCCAATTCACCCCCCTCTTGGGTATATAGCTCCACTTACACTTTTGACATCCATTTGATAGAGCTTGAATTCCTTAGCACAATCAAAGGCTAGAAGAACTCTTATGGCTTCCAATCTTGCCACTGGAGCATAAGTTTCTTCATAATCAATTCCTTCTTCTTGATTATAGCCTTTAGCAACCAATCTTGCCTTGTTATAGACAATGATTGCAGATTCATCTTGTTTGTTCTTGAATACCCATTTAGTGCCAATGACCAGATGGTCCTTAGGCCTAGGTACCAAATCTCAAACTTGATTTCTATCAAATTGATGTAACTCCTCCTGCATTGCTATCACCCAATCATTATCTGAAAGGGCTTCATCAATCTTAGAGGGTTCAATATGTGATATGAAAGAAGAAAATGTTACTTCATTCAAAGTACTATTTCTGGTTCTTACTCCTTGATTCACATTACCTATTACTTGGTCTAAATGATGATTCCTAATGAACTTCCAAGCTCTAGGTTGAGACTGATCAAGATTTTCAAGATTATTTTGAGGATTAGCCTCGAAAACATTTTCAGGATTTTCAATAGATGCAGGAGTAGTTTTCGAAAAGAATTGATTTTTGAAAACATTTTCTTCATCATCATCCAAAGGTTTATAAGATTTGGATTCACAGAATACAACATGCATTGACTCTTCAACAATACGAGTACGAGTATTAAAGACTCTATAAGCTTTACTTCTATTCGAATAACCCAAAAATATACCTTCATCCGCTTTGGGATCAAACTTTCCCAAATTGTCCTTACCATTATTGTGGATGAAGCACTTACATTCGAAAACATGTAGATGAGCCAAGTTGGGTTTTATGTCTTTGTACAGCTTGTAGGGAGTTTTGTTCAACTTCTTTCAGAGGTATGCCCGATTTGAGATGTAGCAAGCCATACTCATTGCATCAACCCAGAACACTTGAGAAGTATTGTTCTCATTTAGCATAACCCTTGCCATCTTGGTGAGGATTCAATTCTTTCTCTCCACAACACCATTTTGTTGAGGGGTCCTTGGAGTTGAGAAGTTGTGGTCAATTCCCATGTTATCACAAAACTCAGCAAATGCATAGTTTTTGAATTCTCCTCCATGATCAGTTTGAATTCCTGAAATAGAAAAACCTTTCTCATTCTGGACCTTCTTGGCAAAAACAACAAACTAATCAAACGTTTCATCTTTAGAGGATAAAAATATAGTCCAAGCAAATCTAGAGAAATCATCAACTATAACCAAGGTATAAAGATTGCCACCAAGGCTCTTTACTCTAGCTGGTCCAACTAGATCCATATGGAGTAGTTGGAGAGGTTTATTAGTTGAAATCTCATTTTTAGATTTTTAAGATGATTTGGTTTGTTTCCCTTTTTGACAATCATCACAAATCATGTTATTTTTAAAATGAAGTTTTGGAACACCAATAACCAAATCCTTTTTAATCAATCTGTCGAGTTGAATCATGTTGACATGAGCTAATCGCTTGTGCCATAGCCAACTTTCATCCAAATTACTAACAAAACATTTTTCAGAAACAAAACCATTTCTAGAGAGATTAAGTGTATAGCAATTTCCATCTCTAGGGGCTCTAAATAAAGCTTTTGATTTTAAATTTTCCAAAGGGACAATATCCTTACTCATAATCAAGCACTCCTCAAAATCAAAGATAACTAAGTTACCTTTATCAGTGCTTTGGCTTACACTGAGTAGGTTGTGGCAAAGTCCTTCCACAAGGTAGACATCTTTAATTTGTGGTCCTTTATTGTTGCCAATTTCACCAATACTAGCAATCTTTCTAGATTGGTTTCCACCAAAGGTCACCTTGCCACCATCCTTGGGCTTGATTGAGGAAAATTTGCATTGGTCTCCCGTCATGTGTCTAGAGCATCCACTATCAATGTACCACTCTGTTGGATTTTGATGCTTTTAGACAAACCTGCAAGACACTGCAGATCAAGTCTTAGGTACCCATTTTTTATTGGGTCCTTTGGGGTTAGTCGTGTCTTAGGAACCTTGTAAAATCCCTTAGGCACCCATTGATAATTTCCTATAGGTTTACTCCTCCTTCCCTTTCTATGAAAACAGGAAGAAGTAGTATAACCTTTACGATTGCAATAATTGCAATGAGCAAAAGGATTAGAAGAATGAACAGATTTTCTAAAATAGTTCAAATAAATTTTTTCTCTAAATTTCTTTTTGCCTTTCTTTTTATCAAAATCGGGTTTGTAACCAATCCATGATCTCGTCATTTGTAAATCTTTGCTGTTTCAAAATGACATTGAGCATTTCACTACCTCTAGTGAATTTCTCAAGTGCCTTTGTGAGGTGTAAATTCTTTTTCTCTAAATTAGTACAATCTTCACAAACATCATTTTTAGGAGAAAGATTTTTTTACTTGCGGTTCAAGAGTTATATTTTTTTTTCAAAGCAAAATATTTTTCAGCAAGCTTTTCAAAATTTGATTGTACGAGATTATACTCAAGCAAGAAGTTCATCATAAGGTGGCAGCGAGTCATATACCTCGTTGTTATTTTCAGATTGTTCTTCTTCTTGACCACTAAACAGTTATTGGCTTTTTCTTCCTCATCATCTTCATCTTCATCGGATGAACTATCTCCCCATATGGTTGAGACACAGGCTTTCTTTTTGAATCTATTGAACTTCTTCTTCTCTTTGTCCTTGTTCTTGATTTGGACACTCGGACTTAATGTGGCGAGGCTTTCACACTTGTAGCAGATGATTGGCTTCTTTGCCTCATAGCTAGAGCTACCCTTGTGAAACTTCTTTAACCTTGGTCCTTCTTGTAGAATTTCTTGAATCTCCGGACCATCATGCCTAGCTTTTCATCTTCACCTTCTTCTTCATCATCATCGGATTCCTTAGCTTCTTTGATAGCTTTGAGAGAAATTCCCTCGTTCTTCCCATGTGCTTCATCAAGTCCCTTCTTGAACTTGATCTTTGCCTCATATTTAGAAAGGCTGCCAAAGAGGGCTGCTACAGAGGTCATTGATTCTCCACGAGCTTCTTCAATGGCAGTAACCTTGGCTTCACATTCCTGTTGAGGATATTGAGAATTTTCCTCACTTGAATAGGTTGCTCATACTCTTTGCCCAATGCAACAAGCTAGTTGATCAGATGAGATAATCTCAGCTAGAATTCACTAATGGATTCACCAAGTTTCATATGAAGAAGATCATACTCAGTCATGAGAGTATTGACTCTATTTTGCTTGACTCTGATTGTTCCCTCATGAGCTATTTCCAGTGCATCCCACATAGCTTTAGCATATGTTAAGTTGCAGACACGAAAATACTCTTATTGACTCAGAGCACTTTGCAACAGGAGAACAACTTTACTATTAAGTGTGACATTCCTTTTGTCATTATCATCATAGTCTTCTTTAGGCTTTTCTTCTCTGAGGCCATTTGCAAAAACATTTGGATTGTAGTTTCCTCTCTCGAACACTCTCCAGAGACCATATTCTGTAGCCATTGTAAAGACTTTGAACTTGGCTTTCCAGAAGGAGTAATGCTCTCCATTTAATCCCGATGGTCGGTTGATCGAAGCTCCATCAGGTAGATACCTTCTATAATGATCCTTCTTGAGATGTTAAGCTCTTTAGAGAAGACCTTGCTTTGATACCAAATGAAAGTGGAGCTTAATCACCAAGAGGGGGTGAATTGGGGATTTTGAAAATCTTTTCGGACTGTTTGTTTTTGAATCTAAAAACAGAGATAAATAGAGTATAGGGAATTAGAGCAAGACACAAGGATTTATACTGGTTCGGTGTAACCTCAGACCTACGTCTAGTCCCCAGACTCTCTGGGATTTTCACTATCTCAATTGATTACGCACTCTGTAACTCAAGAGTAATTCTCTCACTAGAACTTACTCCCCCTTAAAGTTGCAATCAATATCTTAATCTCCAAGTCCCCTGACTTGAGATTCTTATAATGAATGATTTACAATAAATGAACTCTCTCTAAGAGTGGATAATAATAAACACTAAAGATCAATGTATCAAAAGATACTTTACAAGTGAAAACTGAAAGAGTAGTTGGTAAACTTGAATGCAATTCGTTTTCAGCAGATTGATTGTTGAAAAGAAATGAATGCAACTCTATTTATACAAAGATAGCATTAAATGACCGTTGAAATCCCTAATGTAACCGTTGGAGACATTCAGCAAGGTTTAAGGTGAGCTTAGGTCTTCTTCTCTCACTACACTTTGCTTAATCCAGTTGCATAGATGTTTGTGCTTGACTTCTTGACTTTTAATCCGTTGGAAGAGCAGTGACTGGATGTGGAAAGGAAACATTAATCCCTTTGCAACGTGTGTAGAATGATTGGTCAAAAGGATGCAAGTGTTCTGAACTTTGCATTTAATGTGCTGACATCACCTTTTGCTTTTTTCTTTTAACATTCAATTAACATCCTCTAAATCATCTGAAACTCACTAACAAAGTGGTTAAACATAAGTAAGAATATTAACGAATGATGATAGAAGTATTTGGATCAAACAAGAAGGTTTCACAAATTCGTCAAACTTGAATTTCAAACTCTGGGACACAAATTCGACTTGAATTTTAAACATAACTAAACTCGAGTTTCCTAACTTTCCAGAGAGGAAAGTCACAATTTGAGCTTTGGAACACATTTTTGAATGTAACTCAAAACTCGAGTTTCCATTTCCAAACTTGAGTTTTGGACTTTTAACATGAAATATGATTTTTAGTCCAAAACGTAAAAACTGGAGTTTTCATTCTAAACTAGATTTTTCAAAGCATGGAAAAAATGCAATGCTCTCGGCTTGGCCAAAACTTGAGTTTCCAAAACCAAACACGAGTTTTCATTTAAGTATGAAAACTTTGAGAAATCTATGCCAAGTCAAAATTGGAGTTTTCTATGAAAAACCGGAGTTTTCAAAAAACCGAGTAAAACTTGAAAACTCTCGCTAAGTGTAAACTCGAGTTTCCAAATCAAAACTCGAGTTTTCTTAAAACTTTGATAAAACTTAGAAAGCTCATGACAAACTGAAAGCTGGAGTTTTAAATCAAAACTGGAGTTTGCATATGTTCAAAAAGTTTGAGACTCTTTGTATGACCAAAACTTGAGTTTCCAAATGAAAACTGGAGTTTTGTCTTCATCAAAAAATAATGAGAAGTCTCTGTATGATGCAAAACTTGAGTTTACCAGTCAAAACTCAAGTTTGTCTCAAGATGAAAAAATTGAGTGCTCTCTGTAAGTCCAAAACTAGAGTTTTCCCATGAAAACTGGAGTTTTGCTTTGTTCATTGAAATTGAGCTACTCTCTATCAAGGTTAAAACTCGAGTTTCCAAACTGAAACTCGAGTTTGCCTTTGACAATAAGTTTTTCAACTTACCAAATACAAACTTCAACTTGTGTTTACAATTGTCAGCTATCATCAAAACACATAGAGAACTAAGAAAGGGCATAGTGGATGCTGCTCTTATAGCTATGACCATTCGGATTGAGTTTGAAATGGGAAAGTTGGTGGTTGAGTTAACTCGCGGGCACAATGGGCTAATTGATGTTCAAGATGCCATGAAGGAGCAACTTGAAGGGCTCTCTGGACAAACTGCTGAGCTTAAAGAAAAGACTGAGGATCTCACAGGCCACATGATGGATCATGATGCCAAGCTCTCCATATTGATCGTCTCCAATGTGAGTCTCAGTGATAAAGTGGACAAGATACTGAAGCATTTCAATCTTGGGTCAACTTCTGGTTTTGGCACTTCAGGCCTGTTCTGGCTCCTCTGCTGATCATCTGAAGACTAAACCTGACCCTGAGTCCTCTTCCTCTCCCTCCTTCACCTTTACCAGCCCTCAGGTTCCAGCCTCCTCACCTGACCCATCCACACCCATTTTCCCCTCTCCAGTTTTGGCCTCTACACCTGCCATAGTGGTCTTACCATTCTCATCTCCAACTACCCCAGCTACTGAGGTTCTTCACCATGACTCACCTCCTTCTACTCCTTTGGTCACTTTCCATGAATCCTCTATCTCAGCTCCTCCCCAGTTTGAAGATGACAAAGGGGGAGAGAAAATCCAAGGCTAAAGGCTAGAGTTTGAGAAGTTAGAGTTTGAAAAGTTTAGAATCTTGAGTTAGTCTTGACATAGATTTCTCAAGGTTTTCATACTTAAATGAAAACTAAAGTTTTGTTTTGGAAACTCGAGTTTTGGCCAAGCCGAGAGCTTTGGTCTTTTTCAATATTTTGAAACCTCCGAGTTTTAGATGAAAACTCTTGTTTTGACGTTTTGGACTAAAACTCATTTTACATGTCAAAAGTCCAAAAACTCGAAATTTGTGTCCTATTCAAAACTATGGTTTGAAATTCAAATCGCGACATTCCTCTGAAAAGGAAACTCGAGTTTTGTTTTGGAAACTTTTGTTTGATCCAAATACTTCTATCATCATTCGTTAATATTCTTAAATCTTCTTGTTATGTTTAACCACTTTGTTAATGATGTTTAATCACTTTGTTTGTGACTTTGGATGATTTAGAGGATGTTAAATGAAGGTTAAAACAAAAACAAAAAATGATGTCAAGACATTAAATGCAAATTTCAGAAAACTTGCATCCTTTTGGACAATCATTCTACACACGTTGCAAAGGGATTAATGTTTCCTTTCCACATCCAACACTTTGCTCTTCCAATGGATTAAAAGTCAAGAAGTCAAGCACAAACATCTCAGTGCAACTAGATTAAGCAAAGTGTAGTGAGAGAAGAAGACCTAAGCTCACCCTAATCCTTGCTGAATGTCTCCAACTGTTACATTAGGGATTTCAACGGTCATTTAATACTCTCTTTGTATAAATAGAGTTGCATTAATTTCTTCTCAACAATCAATCTGCTGAAAATGAATTGCATTCAAGTTTACCAACTACTCTTTCAATTTTCACTTGTAAAGTATCTTTTGATACATTGATCTTCAGTGTTCATCTTTATCAACTCTTAGAGAGAGTTTCTTTATTGAAAATCATTTATTGTAAGAATCTCAAGTCAGGGGACTTGGAGATTGGGTTATTGATTGCAACTTGTAAGGGGGAGTAAGTTCTAGTGAGAGAATTACTTTTGAGTTACGAGTGTGTAATCAATTGATATAGTGAAATCCCGAGTATCGGGACCGGACGTAGGTTAGGTGGTTGGACCGAACGTATAAATTCCTTGTGTCTTGCTCTTCTTCCCTTCTCTGTTATACCTTGTTTTCTGTATACTAAAACCGAGTTTCAGAAAAGAATTTAAAATTCCCAATTCACCTCCCTCTTGGTGATTTACTCCACTTTCATTAAGTTCTTGGAGCAAGAAAGGAAGAAGGAGCAAGGTTCTTTAAGAGTAAGTTCTCTAGTTCTTGAGTTTTAGGTTTTAGTTCTTAGTATAAATGTAGTTTAATTCATAAGATTAGAGAATAAATTCCAATAATTTTTTTAGGCTTCCTTGCATTGAAAAATGCTGAGTGAGGTAAAAACATGATAGGAAATAATTTTTGGAATCAATATTGTGAAAATTGTAGAATTTCCAATTTTAAGCTTTCTATTGGCAGTGAAATTAATGCTATTATTTTATGTAGTAAATGAAGTCTTTAAATCATGAAATTTTACATGAATAAAATATACATGTAGGGGTTTCTAAATATATAAAATATGTACCATTTTGATCTCTATACAATGAGATATGAATTTTTGAAGATAAGCCTTGTTTATTGAATTTAAATTTGAACAGTGTTTGGAAACACAAAACCTGGGAATGATTCTTGATGTTCTAGCTTCTGGGAATATTTTTCCTTCAAAATAGACATGTCAAGGGTCATGAGAAATTTTATGGAACCTTATTTATAATTTTTTAGAATTAATTATGATTTTTCAAATTTGCTGAAAAATTTGCCCAGAAAATCCAGCAAATGCATTTTTGAGAAAATGTAAGGGTAAAAATGGATTAATAAATCTACCAAGGGTACAAAGGTAAATTATACCTTTAGGATATTATTCTAAGTATTTTAATATTTATCAAAATATTATATAATAATCTGACGATAATGTATAGGATATTCGGGAAGTCCGGAGTCGGATTCAAAGGTCGGACATGTTGGTAACTACACGGTGAAAGGTACATACATGTACTGTAACTTTAACTCTGATGTGTCTTGTATGTATGTATTTGATTGAATAATTCATGAATTCGTGGACAAGACTAGGTCTTGAGTCATGCACCGTGACTAAGTTTATGGGGCTTAGGTCACTTATTTATATACATTCAGCTTTGTGCGGGTTATAGTCTTGATAACAATGCCGTAGTGTTGTTTTCCTAGCGCTGAGGACACGAGGAGCTGTCATGGCACTAGTTAGTGCAAACGTTGCAAACATTACATTTGTTGTGTGCTATACATTATTGTGCTTTTAACATTACATTTGCTGTGTGCTATGTATTATTGTAACGTGACATCTTTTGTGTGCTATGTATGGTTGATGCTGAAATGTAATTATATATGTCATATATACTGCTATTACTTGAACATGAGGTTAACTGTTACTTGAGATTCAATGGGTATTGAATCTCAGATTTGACTAAGGTTCAGGAAAGGAACCAGGATCTAAGAAGACAACGTGGACGAAGCCGTGAAAAGGCACCAATGGATGAAGCCGAGAAGAGGCACCGGTCAAAGCAAATGCCGAAAAAGGTTTAACAGGGACTAGTTCTGACATGAATCCGATAAAGTTATTTCAAACCATTTGGTACTTAAACTAAAAAAGGGTTAGTCTATGTGGTTCAGTCAATAAGTCACTGTGAAAGACGGGGAGACTTCCACTAGATACTGACCTGGCCAATATGTTTGAATAACTGAGTTGGATTCTAAGCCACAAGTCTAGATAAGACTTGGTTTAAGAATTGTAATTATACAAGTTCTGTACTATTGTATCACATGAATATTCCTTCGGAATTTTTAATATACCAGCTTATGTCTGGGCATTTTATATCAGTTACTCTTTGTCCAAACGTTAGTGCATGCTCTCCGTTCCGCATTACTCTGAAATGTAGCACCTCAAACTCTATTGATTTTCCTAAAACTAAGTGTCAACCGACACAATTTGAAGTATGGAATTTGGGATGTTACAACTACAATAGTTATTTTTGTGTTTGTGCAAATTTTGCCTCTCAATAGAGGATGGTGCAGATATTTAACCATGCTTTATCATTATATATTTTTTTATGACCTACATCTTGACATACATGATGTTTATTCATTCTATCCATTATTTATCGAGTGTTATATATGCACAAACATGTAGTAGTGATGAGTTATAGACATCCAAAAACCCCAATTACGTAGCTCTTGTGAATTTATATGTAATTTGAGACACATATGTCAAACTCGGCACTTGACTCTCCAATATTCAAAATTCGCAATGTTACAATCATAATGAGGATGCATAAAAAGTTAATAAAATATTTGCTTAAGAAAAATAATATTATTATTTTTGTATTAACTGATAACTATATATAAGGTTGGCCTAATATATAAGCGGAAAGTGTTGACATTTAAAGAAGAATAAAAGAATGAATTATATTATAACTATTTTTTCCTAAAAAGAAGAAAAGAAAAATATGTAGTACAAATTACATGTGTGTTATATTAATGAATTTATTATTACTTTCGACTAGTTTCCTCTCATGTAACATAACAGATCAATACCAACAAGCTGTTAGTTTAGGTCGTAAGGGTTAGAGTAACACGGGGGTGAATTGGGTGTAAGATAATTACTTTAAAAACCTTTTTGCATCTTAATGAAAGCAATGAATATGTAAATAATGAACCATAAATGCATACTGAATATCCAATCACTAATACTGGTATTATAAGAGATAACAGAAGAGAAAATACAAACTAGAATTTATACTTGTTCAGTCCAATCCTTTATGACCTACGTCGAGTTCCTAAACTGAACTTAAAATTTTCAATATACTATCTTCTTATTTAATCTAGGAACAAGAAAAGCCACTACAATCTCACAAGTTTAGCCGGGCACTTGCAAAGCCTTCAACAAATCATAGACTCTCAGTTTAGTCAACTTAAACTTCAAAACACCAAGGTAATAACTCCCCCTTACACACATTAAGGTTACACATTTAATAATCACTACTACAAAAATTGGATATTACTACCCTCAAATGCGTCCTAATTAAGAAATAGGTAGTTAAATTGAAGGCAGTGGCATTCTTGTAATTATATATAACGAAAATGAGCCTTCAACGTCCTGAATTATAGTTTAGGACTTGTAAAATTGATTTTTGGCGTTCTAAAATTGTTTGAGGACGCTTTAATTGCTTCCCGCCATGAGAAATATGAGAATTTTTTGTTTGGTGCCATGGTATTTAATTTTTTTGGAATAAAATTCATTTTTGGCGTCCCGATATTGTTTCAAGACACCTAAAATCTACCAAATAATTAGGTGCCAAGGAAATATGGGAGAATTTTTTGTTTGCGCCATGATATTTATATATTTTTTGAAATAAAATTCATTTTTGGTGTCCTGACTATTTTTCAAGACACTTAAAATGTGATAAATAATTAATTGGCGAACCGGTGTCCTGAACATATATTCAGAACGCCAATATGGAAAAATTGGTGTCTTGAATACTATTCAAGATCGCCAAATTTCAAAAATATATTCGGGAACGCCAATTTTCAAAAATTGGTGTCTTGAATACTATCGTCGACAAATTTCAAAAATTGGCGACCTGAAATTATTATTAGGTGACAATTATCGAAAATCACCAATTATCGACCAATTATCGAAAAGTGGCATCCTGAATTCATAATCAGGACGACAATATTCATTTTTTAACCCAAATGACCACTCGGATCCACCACACTCCTTTCCCGCGTGATAGAAACCCTGTGTCATTTCCTTCTCACGACACACTTCTCATCTCCACCTCCTTCCCCAAATCCGGCCTTGCCATTTCCCTTTTCGCAGGTGTCTCCACCTCCACCGCGTCGCGCAAATCGACTATGTGCTTCCAACTCCACTCCACCTCAGATTCGTTCTTCCAGTCAACCTCCACTCCATCTCCATAGTCACCTCTCCTACGGCGTCTCTGTATGCATGCTCCTGCGTCACCTCGTCATCAAGCCTTCTTCCTTCAGGTATATTTCCCTCATTCCTTAAGAATCAGCTAGAATGAAGTACAAGAAACATAAGAAACATGGATTGGAGCATTTGGGTAATTATCTTAGATGCTTATAATTCTCATATTGGATTGCTTTTTGTTGTTGACACCATCATGTCTGATTAGATTTCAATTATAGGGTCAGAAATTGTCAAAGTTTATTTTAATATCGATTTGCTTTTCTTTTTTAGCATGAATTCATGGGGGGTAGTGTAGTGGAACATGATGGAAGCGCGCTTTTATAGTGGGGCTTAGTTTTTGTATTTGGCTGTGCGACCTTGTTGATGTAATTCAAAGAGAAACCATGATATAGTTATTGGGCTATGGAGTGGTTCATATTCGGACTAGTTTTTGTCTAGAGTTTGATCCGGACATGAGCCACATTGCCCCTTTGTAGTTGGCTCTAAATTTTTATTCACTTAAACCCAAAACCTCTACAATCCTAGCCAACATTTAATGTAACCTTGAAAGAAAATTTTCACCCGTCGCTTTTACTAATTTGAACGGAAAAAAAAAAAAAAATGCAGAACTACATCATCTAGAAAGGAGACGCATTTTTCACCTTCTTCAAAACAAAAAGAAAGAAAGAAAGAAAATGTTTAGGCTTCACCATTTCATCATATTTCCATAATTTCTTCTTCCATTCTACATTCTAATTAACCACACCATTTTCTTCCTCTCATCCATTCACCCATTATATACCTCATCTTCACATCCATTGAAGCTTCTATGGCTCACTCTTGGATATTTGTGGAGCTAAACTTTCCATGATGTGTGGATAGGTTTTTCTCTATTCTTGGGATGATGTGAAGTGTTTGAGCTATTGGGCCACATAGGGGATGACTTTCTACTCTTAGTCCCATCTTCTTAAGTTGTTTTTATTTAAATTTTGGTAAAAATTAATGTTTGTGAGTTGTGTTTTAATTTAGTTAATGCATTTGTGTTATTAAGAGTTGTATCTTGTTTGATTATGATATATTTTATAAACCTGTTCTTATAACATAAAAACTAGTCCGAATATTAATCAAGTTGGAATTGGAACATATCAGTGTTGGGGGATTTGGTTGATAAATATTGATCTTATACTAACTACTTGTTAGTGACTTGGCCACGACAACAACCCACAAGAGCTTGAGGGGTCCTAGGGTAGGTATTTTTAATCATGTTCCTTTTTTCATACAATTATTCCCTCTCATATGTTAGTTTGAATAATTCTAATATTGCCTTTATTGTTGTTGTCTTTAGGTTGAATAAAGCAAATAAATTTCAAGGAGAGGAATTTAAAGTTGAGGTAATTATAGTTAAATATTGTTTTTTTGTTGATGTGCCTTGAACTAGGTAAACTTTGTAGTATGAATAATGATGCTTAGATGTCCATAATTTATAGTTTATGACTTAGACAACTTAGATATATTTTAGTTTTTTGTATTGATGAAATTATTGGATTTAATAGCTGATATTTTCTAAATGCCTTAGTTAGCAAGTTTTGTTGAATTAAGTTGAAATGGTTTGTTATTGAAATTTTGGGATGTCTTACTGTTGAGGGGAAATGTCGCCGAATTTTTTTATAAGATTGAGAAAATACATGTCATTATTGAAATTGTTATGAACTTGACTGTTGTTAGAAATGTCTTAGGTGATAATAAAATGGGTCGTAGTTGGATGAATGCTTTGAGAACTAGTGAAGAATATGAGAATGGGGTGGAAGAGTTTATTGAATTTGCTAGAAGGAATGTGGCTACAAAAAATGGGATGTATTATTGTCCATGTGTTAATTGTTTAAATGTGATTCGAAGGGATATTGCTAATATAAGGGATCACCTACTTTGTGATGGAATACACCTTTGATACACAATGTGGATATGACATGGTGAGGAAGTAAGTACCAGTGCGTCCCACGAAAATGAAGTTGAGGTAGATGAAGATGGAATGAAGAGAATGATTCATGATGTTGAGGTAGAATCTTTTGCACAATCGCGTGAATATGATAGCGTGGGGAGTGATGCAGAGACACCTTTATTCCCTGAGTGAACTAAGTATACACGGTTGACTAGAACCTTACATTTGATCAACTTAAAGGCACTTGTGGGTGGATTGATAGTAGTTTCACGTCGCTGCTTGAACTTTGTGTGATATGTTGCCAGATGATAATGTACTTCCAAATCATATGTATAAGGTGAAGAAAATCTTGTCTACCATGGGCATGGAGTATGAAAAGATACACAGTTGCCCTAATGACTGCATATTTTACAGAAATGAGTATGAAGGACTTAGTAATTGTCCAAAGTAGTGAAGAAAGGTGGTGGTTCTAGAAATAAGACAACAAAAAGGCAACCTTTGAAGGCATTGTGGTATCTTCCAATAATACAACGGTTTAAGTGTCTGTTTACTAGTGAAGCAACGAAGAAGAAGTTAAGATGGCATTCTGATCAGAGAATATTTGATTGGAAAATATCTTCGGCACCCGGCTAACTCTCTGGAATGGAAGAAAATAGACGAAATGTTCCCTCAATTTGGCAATGAGCCAAGAAACCTTCGGTTGAGGCTTTGTACAGATGACTTCAATCTGTATCGAACTCTTAGCAGCACCTATAGTGCATGGCCAGTTTTCCTTGTAATATACAACTTACCTCCCGGCTATGTATGAAACGCAAGTATGTGATGCTTTTTATGATGATTTACGGACCAAAACACCCGGGAACAATATCGATGTATACTTGGTGCCTTTGGTTGAGGATTTCAAGAAGTTGTGGGAGGAAGGCACAAATGTTTTTGATGCATATAAGAAGGAGTCCTTTAAGTTGCGTGCAATGATTTTTACCACGATCAACAATTTTCTTGCATACGAAAATTTTTCTGGGTACAGTATAAAGGGGCATAAAGCATGTTCAGTATGTGAAGCAGACACAAACTTCCATCAACTAAAGCACGAAAAAAATGGTCTACCTCAGTCACAGGAGGTTTCTTCATCGGTTCCACCCATATCGTAAGTTAAGAAAGCGTTTTAACAGCTTACCAGAGCAAAGAACGGCTCCAAAGGCGTTAACCGGGGAGGAAGTTTATAGTCGGGTGAAACATATCAATGTCATATTGGGTAAGCAGTAAAGGATTGCGAGTGAGAGAATATATGGAAGAGAGATCAATTTTCTTTGATCTTCCATATTGGCGTAGTCTTGATGTGAGACACAGTCTTGATGTGATACATGTGGAGTAAAACATTTGCGATAGCCTTGTCAGTACTCTTTTCCACATACCAAGGAAGACTAAGGATGAAATTAGTGCGAGACTAGATCTGGTTGATATGGGAATAAGAGAACGGTTACATCCACGAGTAATGGAAGATTGTAAGAGGGCATACGTGGACCCAGCAGCTCATACACTATCAAAAGCGGAGCAAAAATGTTTGTACGGGTGTCTATATGACATTAAGGTTCCACAAGGATATTCTTCTAATTTGAGAATGTGTGTTTCAATGGACGATTTGAACTTAGTGGGAATGAAGTCCCATGATTATCATGTGTTGATGCAACAACTATTACCAGTAGCTATTAGAGGCATTATGAAAGATGAAGTTCGAGCCACTATAACAAAATTGAGCATTTTCTTTAATGCTATCTGTAACAAAGTCATTGACATTGAAAAGTTGGATGAATTGGAAAATGAGGGTTATATTATTTTGTCCCAACTAGAGATGCATTTTCTTCCTACATTTTTTGATATAATGGTGCACCTGACAGTGCACTTGGTACGGGAGGTAAGGCTCTATGGTCTAGTTTACCTAAGGTGGGTGTACCCTTTTGAGCGATACATGAAGATCTTAAAAGGGTATTCTAAATATTCTTATCGATCGGAAGCCTCAATAGTTGAGAGATATGTAGTTGAAGAGGCTATGGACTTCTGCAAAGATTATCTATCAGGGGCGGTGAAACAATCTCAGCATGAAGAGGGGATAAAGTCAAGCCAATAGAGAGAGGCAAGCGAGAAATAAGTATCCGCATTGCATGTCTAGAGGTGGTTATAAAAAGCTTGAATGGAAGATGATGGAAGAAGAGTTGGAGAGAATGAAGGAAGCTTCCCAATCCAATCCTTCCATTGTTATCCAGGCCCCGAGCGTCCTCCTTGTCACAAAAAGTGGAAAGCTACGAGAATGAAGGGTGACAAATACATAAATGAAGATGTGGCTGAGGTTTCCTCAAAGATTATAAGTAGTTAAATTAGAAGTATTAAATAGCCTCTGTTGTTTCATATTCTAAGAGTTTAGTTACTATTAATGAAAAATCCTATGATACAGGATGCACTTGAGCAGCAGAGCAGCCAAGGTTCATTCACGCCAGGTACGTGGATGGACATTTTGTCCACGGCAATTAGGAAGTCAGATTACCTTGATGTTGTTCGAGGGGAGACAAGGGGAGTTAGCGTTGCGAAATATTTTGGACGGTGTTCACGTTGCTCGCATGACGATGACAACCCTAGTCCTCAGCTTGTAGCCAAAACTCGAGCGTCCCTCGTAGATGAGATTATGGAACAAGTACGGGGTGAAATGAGATCTATGAAAATAGAGAAGGCAAGGATGGAGCGTACAACCCATGAATCCCCGGCCTTCCCCAGCAGCAAAGAAAGTTTTCACCCTCTAGATGTACTTATTGGTGAACCTTCTTACACTCCACAGGGAGGACAACCTTGCACACTCTATTTGGATGTCCCACATCGGTGTATTATTATCGATGCTCTTATTTACACAGATGACACCACCCACCATAATATTGAAATTCCAGAAGACCTACGTAGGGTGGCTATTAAATGTGTTCGAGGGGGAAGAAAAAACAAACATCCCAATTGATGATGACGAGGTTCCCGATTTAGGCCGGGCCATAGGATCGTTCATCCTTTGGCCGAATCATCTTATTCAGATGGCGGCGACGATACCTCCAATGGTAGGAAATGCATTACTGATTGCTGATGAGGAGGTTCCCAATTGATTTTCCTTGCCAACCCACTCATAATCTGTTTTTTTATGTTTTCATAGGACGAACAAGCTAGGAGCACATTTCCATACTTAGCACCGCTGCGAGAGCTGTACAAGGACATTGGTACGATATCCTTGCAGATGCGTTCGGGCATTGTTGGCCCAGGAAAAACATACCCCATCACAATTGACAATAAAGATTTGGGAGAGTTTATGCATATGGAGTGTTTAGATATAGGATTTCTTCAAGTTGCAATCATGTAAGTTTTTTTCCCTTAACTTATTATTGTATTGATTTTTTTTTTTTTATATATTCAAAAACATTTATCATTCTATTTTGATCATAGTGTCTGTCACGCCATATGCTCCCAGAAAGGCAGAATGAGTTCATATGAATTCTTATGTCCTACAAACATGACTTCGTCTCGCAATAAGTTACCTAGAAGGGTGCTTTATGTTGGTTGTACAATGGAGGACGAAGACTTGCCTTGTTATCTAGCGCCAATACTTGAAAAGTATGTATTTTAGTTTTGTCTATATAAGATTTTAAAGAATAACTTGCTTTCTTGTCTTAATGTAATATTAATATGTATATGTTGTAGTGGTCATTGGACCCTCTCTGTTGTTTGTCCTACCAAGAACGTATGTTATTGGTTGGATTCCTTAGCTGGCAGGCCAAATGATGACATCAGAACCATGTTTACCGAGTAAGTAAATTTTTGTCTAAATCATCGATTCTTCTTTTAAATGAATTGTTTTCATGTCTGTTAATTTCCATTTAAATGATAGTGGTCTCAAGATGTATAGACAGCTTTGTGGAGCACGAGAGCGGGGTGGACCAAAGTGGTTTTATCCGAAGGTAAGTAGTTTCAATTCAAGTTATTTCATTGACATAGTAGCTTTCGATATGCCTTTATTCGTTTTAACAATTTGCTTATGATTTATAGTGCCTCCGACAACCAGGGAGCTCTGAGTGCGGATACTACGTTATGCATTTTATGCACTCCATCGTTTCCAGCTGACCTACCACAGGTTTTCAAAACGTACGTAATCTCTCCATGATTCTCAAATGATGATATTTTTGTTGTTGTACGTGAGTTGTTAATTAATTATTTCATTCACTTCATTGGTTTATCTTATACATTGTTTTCTAATTAACAGTTTTTTGATAGTTTGGAACCGTTCTCGGAGCAAGAGATTTATACAATTCGAGACATTCTGGCTGGACATCTTCTGCAACACATATAGACAAGGTTTACTTCGCATTTTTTGGCTGGATCAGGTGATCATTTGTTTTATGTAAATCTTTTTGATAGACAAATCCTTCTTGAGATTCTTCTGGAACTGTGATGGTGGCATTTATGTTGCATGAGATTCTTCTGGAATTGTGATGGTGGCATTTATGTTGCATGTCTGCTTTTTGATGATGAAGGAATCCTTAAAATTGCAGAATTTTGGACTGGCAGCTTTGTATGATCTTGAGCACAAGAGCCCTTGACAAGTACAATTGTCACACTTTGGTATCGTGCTCCCAAGTTTCTTCTTGGGGCTACACATTATGGTGTCAGCATTGATCTCTAGAGTGCTGGATGCATCTTGCGAGCCGCTTCTTGGGAAGCCATTCATGCTTGGTCGAACAGAGGTATTGCTTGTTGTGTTGATCCTCATGTGGCCGTTTGCATAATGAATTGCCCTTAAAATGTATAGTGCAAGTTCGATGCTCATCTTGTTGACTTGTATTGGACATTTCTTTGCTTTTTTTTGGATTGATGACATTCCTTAATTGGTTCGCATTGGGCTCATGTTAGGCTGTTTAATTAGCCTAATTAGTTTATGAATGTTTTCATTTTGAGCATTGTCTGGGCTTGTATATATGGCTGAAATCTATGACTCCTGAATTTAAAGTTTGATATTTCAGTTTTGCAGCAAATTGGCCAAATATTACAGCAAGCATATTTTTTTAAAAAAGAAAACTCATATAAGGCATCCTGAAAATAAGATCAGGATGCCCAAAATGTAATTTAAGGCAGAACGCCTCAATGCCTCATATATTCAGGACGCCAAAATTGAGCAAATCCACTACCCCCTCCGAGATGTCCCTCTGAAAAGGGACGTTAATTGGGTCTTATTTAGGTCATTTTTTAGGTTTTTTGTAGTAGTGAATTAAGGGTTACAATGAATCTTCTCCGTCGAAAGTCAATGATGATTATCACAAAAGCACAAACAAATAATATCTCTTTATAAATTATATTATGTAAACACATAAAAATAGAGACTATGTCAGATGAATGTTAAAATAAGAGTTTTGGCATTTTGATGATTTATGCATGCACTAGCTCTCTTCTACTCTAGCTTTGAAAGCTCTTGTGTTTATAGTAAATTAAGCTTGATGACTGTTGAGCTTTTCTTCTTCTCGTTAAGGCTTACAAAATAAGATTTTTGAAATAGTTGTTGGAGCTTTGAACATTATGTGTCTAAGGAATTAGTCGCTGGAGCAAAGAGAATGTTTTTTGTTCATTTGAATGTCCTTCGCATTTAATGCTTCTGACATAAAAGTGTTTTTCCAGGGTGGGTGCTAGAATCATGTTCTCCTCCTATAAGTTATACATGTGGCCTTTAGCTTTCTACCATAAGATGATTATGAAGGAGAGACAAGTTGTGAATCGTGTTCTCCACCTGTAAGTTATACGTGCAGCCTGTAGCAACCATATGCTGCTTGGGGCAATCTGCCACACACTTATCATATTGGAAACTTTATAAATATTTAACAATTCTTGTAACAAGAGAGAAACCTTTGATCATAGCAATTGGTTTTTCTAAAAAAACATGAGCATGACTGACGTTAAAACCTCACTACAAAATATGAGGTGAATACTAATGGAGAATGTAGAATAGAGAATGGGAATCATACCTCTATATAATTAGAATAGACTAGATAAAGAAATGCAACCTAGCTGGGGCTAAAGAAAAATGCAAGTTAGGGAAAACGAAGCAACTCATGCAGTTGTTGCTAACAAGTACGACGATCACTTTGGATCATGTGGCTCCACTGAGAATGACTAATGAATGCCAAAAAATTCAACTATAGAAGTGGGGCTTCACCTCTCAATACATGACGGTGTGCATATTTAACCATTAGATTTTAGCATTATATATCCTTACGGCCTCCTCCTTCTCATACATGATGTTTATTCACTGTAACCGTTATTTATTAAGTGTTATATATTCCCAAATCTATAGTAGTCTATTGGTTTTCATGTATAAAATATAAAATAATGAAGAGTTTTTTTTTTTAAAAAAAAACATAAAATAAAATAATGGAATAAAATTTATATCTCTTATAGAAAGAAAATTGATTATACTCACAACCATCTTGTCAAATTTATAATAAATAATTTGTTGTCTTGTGTTGGTTTTCTTGCAAAAAAATAAAAAATAATGAAGAGATTTTTAGAAAAGAAATAAAATGATGGAATAAAAATTATTTGTTATCAAAATAAAAAAACTGATTATACTCATAATCATCTTCTTGCATTCAGAATAATTAATTTGGTTGATTTTAATTTTATTTCAATGTGACAAAGGTATATCCTGGATGTCATCATCACTAACATTTGTTTCTCTTGAAAATCAACATATTATGAGTGTAGGGACTAATATCTATAGTTTAGGAAAATACAAGGATCTAAAATTAATATATTAAAAATATGAAATCATGGGACTTGTAAATTAATTTTTAGGGTGAAGGTGCAATTTTACCAACAAACTATTAGGGAAAGAGCATCTGACACAATTAACTATTTAGGGTATCTTAAATATAAAGGAACAATTAAAAGAGGCAACAAAACACAACACCGTCAGGTTTGAGGTAATAGACGTTTAGCTCTGCTAGACGCTGATATGGCTTAGTAATTAGTCCAATTTTTTCGTTTGCTTTTTGAGAGTGTGGCCGCGACCAGGGGAACACGAGGGTAGATATATAGAGTAAGCGGTGAAAACGAGGACCTTGGTCTAGCGGCTGGATCATTCTCCATTCCTCCATCATCACCGAGACGGCGACACCCAACTCCGTCGCCGGCGATTTGAGCTCTTAACTATTGGAAATTTATGTCCTAGGGGAAATTCATTGTACCTTAGACATTTATGTTATTTAAAGTATTATCTTTTATTTATCATTTCGTTTGCAAAATTACATTGATAACTGTATCCCTAGATATATCTTATAGATTATCCTAAATGTCCCTGGTCGGTCATCTACGCGGGAGCGAAGATGAGATAAGACCAGTATGACTTTGGTAAGGTATGGAGATAGGAATCAAAGTCATGGGTACTTTTAAGAGTACAAGGTGCTGGACCGACCCACTATGAGAAAGCTGCATGGATCTAGTCATAAGCTTATCTCATGTATAACCGCGTCACGATGCCCTATGACCTGAGATCATCATGCTACAAGAAAACTGGTAAATGGAGGCGGTTTTAGGAGCATTTAGAGGCGGTTCAAACCACCTCTAATTGCACAAGCAGGCGGTTAAAAAAACGTCGAAGTTACCACCTTCGGGAGCCAAAGCGAGGCGGTTTGAAGGAATCGGCTACAACCGCCTCAAAATATAATTCGGGGCGGTTTTCGAACCGCCTCCGAATATCATTCGGGCGGTTTTTGAACCGCCTCGAATGTCATTCGGAGGCGGTTTTAAACCACCTCGAATATGATTCAGAGACGGTAGAAAACCGCCTCTGAAAATGAAAAAGGGATCTAAAAGGAAAAGGGAAGGTTCGAACCTGGCACCTCTAGGTGTGTTGGGTGATAATGTAACCAACGACACTATCGAAACAAGTTGTAACAAGATTCGTTCTAAATATATATATTCTAAACTTTTTGTGAGTGTGGTTCGCCCACTGCGCCTCCCCAACCGCCTCTAAATGTAAATTAGAGGCGGTTTATAATAACGACCTCGGAATGATTCAGATTTTTGGGCAAAAACGCCTCGATGAGCCTCTATATGTTCCATTTAGAGGCGGATTAAGATAACCGCCTGTTTTTTAATAATATTGAGGTGGTTTGTAATTCCGCCGGTAAAACCGCCTCTAAATGTGTTTTAGAGGCGGATTAAGATAACTTGCCTCATTTTTTAATAATATTGAGGCGGTTTGTAATTCCCGAGTAAAACCGCCTCTAAATGTGTTTTAGAGGCGGTTTACGTAAAACCGCCTCTAATAATCGGTTGGTATTTACCTTTTTTCTTGTAGTGATTCCTACATGATGAGTCACTGGTTTTTGAGCTAGTCAAAACTCACCTATGACCTTTGATCAGTGGTTTTCATGCGGAGGAATGTGAATGGTCAAGATGAAATTTGTCCCTCACATTTGTAGAGAGATAACATTGGGCCCCTCGATGAGTGAGTTTAAGAAATGTATGGCCATACTATGATGGAAAGGAGTTTCCATTTCAATTATTAGACTACTCGAGAATCGAGAAAGTAATGGTCAAGAAAAGGAAGTTGACATTTTCCATGCCTCATCCTTGACCAAATTATCACGTGACAAAAGGGACGTGACATGGTTGTACGATAGGTTGTATCGTGTCATCGATCCCCATGTGAATTGGGTGTCACAATGTCTTGCTAGAGGCCGCTTGCAACTTGTGGGCTAGTACAATATTGGCACACTGCCAATCTCATGTGGGCCTGCAGGGTCGTACACAAGAATAACCCCACACGAGCAAAAGTGTCCAGATTCATTGAATCTTAGATATATCTAAGATTTAATGAATACTGAATTTAATCTAGGATAAATATACATATGTGTGTGTATATATATATATTAAATTTGAAATTAATATATATTAATATTATTAATGGAGATTATAATATTATTATATAATATTAATTTTGTATTTAATTTATTTGATAAATTAAATATCTAAAACAAATAAAGATATTGTATCTCATTTAATTTTCGAATAAAGATATTATATATCTATTTAATTTAAATTGAGATATAGTATTTCATTTAATTAAATAGATAGATATCATTTCTTGGATTTAATTTATAGAGATAAATTAAATCAAAAGGCTTTTGATTTGGATTAAATAAATATATCAAATTAGATCTATTAGATAGATTTAATTAATATATTTTAATCCAAATTCAAAATTCAAATTTCATATCGACTTTTAATTCGAATTAAATAAATAGATTAATTAGATCTATTGGATAAATTTAATTAATATATTTTCAATCCATATTCAAAATTCGAATTTCAAAATTAATGAGGATTAATTTTGAATATAATACTTATTGATAGGGTTTTAGAAAACACACGGGACTTTTTGTCGAGTGTATTAGAAAAAGCCGCGAGAAAACCCTAGAGCGAAATAGAGAGACACATAGTTCGAAGGCGCTAGCACGCTGCCACGTCAGTGTTCGGAGTTTATTCATGTGGATACCGGTAGAGGAAGGCAATTCGGAGAGTCGGCTTCTACTGATCGAGAAGGTAGCCCAGCAGTTCAAATTAAAAGAGACGCATACCGTTTCAGCGCCTAGGTAATATTTGGATTCCCTTATCCTTAATTTAAACACTGTTGAGCCATCCTCGATGGAATTCATAAATTTTTAATCCGCTGCGTGCACGGATCCTAACATTAACTCCATTAATTCCGGCGACATGAAGAAAGAAAGGAGAGACGTGAACTGAGAGGAACCAGAAGCGTGAGCTGAGGGGAGACCTTCAACCACCCTTCCACCACCATCATTTCTTCATTCCGTCGACCTTCCCTTTCGCTAGACGGTGACGATCAGAGACAAAAGCAGCACTGTGAGTTCTGGGTTTCCGGCGAGTTCTCACCACCACCTCCCTCTATCTGCCATTTACCCATTACAGCCACCACTCATTCCCTCTTCACCATTGACGCCAGGCCACCTTTCTCTCTCCAACCACCAACAAACGCACACCCACACCACTTTCCACCATCTTCCGTAGTTCCTTTGCTTCTCTTTCCCAGATAGAGTCAAAGCTCCAATTCCAACCAAACCTTACCTACCAACATATTTATGATTCTATGTTGCTTTCATCGAAAGAAAAGAAACATGCGAGTATCCTTTTCTTAATGGTGGTCTTTTTTTCTTTCCTTCTTCTTCCAGCAAATTTCTCTTCATAACACAGTCATAGAGATAGTGCTTACTTTACCTTGTATTGTTTTCTTATTTTAAAGTAATTGGTTACTCAGTTGACGGAATCCTATTTTTAACAAATTTATTTCTATTTCGATCTGTCGCTGTTGTCTCTCTAAAGCTTAACCAGCGACAAATGTGACGGTGGTTGAGGGAAGAAGGTGGCCGGCGCCTATGGTGGTGAAGGCTAGAGTCACCGGCGACCAAGGAGGAATGGTCGAAGGTTCTGAGCTCCAAGCTCCGCGACGCCCCTTGTGTATCCGTCTCCCTCGTGGCTCTGCCCTGTGTTTTGTGTTTCTAAAGGATGAAGATGATCCCCAATACTCAGCTTCCTACCACATCTTCCTTTTCTCTCTGCGCCACGTCATCAACTCCAGTCAAAGTTTTCTCCCACTGATTGTTTAAACGGTAGTTACATTACCAAATGATAGTGTACATGTTGTGTGTTTTTTTTTTTTTTTGCCTCTTTTAATTGTTCCTTTTATTTAAGATACTTTAATATTTAAAATTGATTCACCCTAAATAGTTAATTGTGATGATACTTTTTCACATAGCCGGTATTTTTGTTTTTTTGTTTTTCAAGAAAAGTGTGAAAATAGTTTGTTGGTAAAATTGCACCTTCACCCTAATTTTTACCTTTATTGAACTCATAAATTACTTATTTGTGATGATACTTTTTCACATAGCCGGTATTTTTGTTTTTTGTTTTTCAAGAAAAGTGTGAAAATAAAGAAAATACACAGAAATCGTTTGTTTCTAAATTTCTAAAAACTCCTAGTTTTTGTTAATTTTTCCTTAAAATATAAAGTTCTTTTTTCATTAATACGATATAATGTCTTCATTTAACGATATATGCTGAAATGGGAATTAAATTGAAAGAGATTTCATATATTAAAAGTACAAAACTCTGGAGACATTATGAATGGATTGCTGGATAGGAAAGCACTGCCTAAGTGCTTATTGAAAAGTAGAGTGGCAGATATGGATAAATAATGAGAGTGTGCGTTCCACACGACAAAATGCATTATCTCCTCAATCGAAAACACAAACAATGAACTCCACACGTAACCACCATATATAAGGTACATTAAATATTTATTTTTAATTTAAATTATAACAAAAATTTATGAACAATCAAACTTAGTATATATAAATTATATACATAGTTTATGTTTCTTGATTTTTAAGTAATTATATATTTTCTATTTTATAAGTTTACCGAAAGAATCCACTAAAAGTGAAATATAAAATACATAAATATTTCATTTTATTTTTAAATTATTCAAAACCTTTCTTAATTTTCAAAATTTGTGGAAGCTTCTCTTATGAATAAAATGTAAACTACCCAATTCGTCAATTTTTTTAAAAATCACATGTCCATATCTTTATAAGAAGTTTATATATCTTTAAAAATAGAGCACACGTAATTTCGACCAAACCCAAGAAAATTTAATGAATATTTTTATTAGCTTTCAAAATAGAAGAAAATTTTATGTGATTTAATCTAGTCGTATTGTTTTGCAAATTCAATGTACTTCCATTATTTGAAGTCAACACTCAACAGTTTGGAAGAAAGATAATTCATAAAGGTACGCAACACTTTGTTTCATTATCTAGTCTCTCTCTCTCTGTTTACACACACACACGCACACTCACTTATTTGCAACTAAAGCTCTAGCTCTATGTCCCAGTGATGACATCCATTAATAGCGGCGTGGTTAAGTTGAATTCCTGTCAAAAGATAATGGGACACAAAACAACAGAAAGGTGAACCAATTCCTTCATAATAATTTCGTTGTCATTTGCACGACTGAATCTCAAACATCAATAAAAGAAAGTACAAAGAATCGTGCTCCTTCCTTTTCTAATTATATGATAATAATTTTTTAAAAGTGATATTATCCTATTTATAAGATATTCGTAAAGGATGTCTAAAACTTTAATCAATTTTTTAATATTGCTCCCCATTAATTACATGTTATATCAGTGCATTAACTACCTCTTATATATACACCTCTTTTTCGGACTCATTCAATATCTCTTTTCCTCTCCCCACAAATAAGGGTATTTCTGCATTGGGAAAATAAAATACACCTTTTTAAACATTTATATTGCGTTTAACCAATTTAACAACATATTTGATTTACTTAATTCGGTTATTTGTATGATATATATAGATTTGGAGTGGAAGGAATTATTTAAAACTTTGAATAGTAGTGTTGTTAATTTTAGAAATACCTGCAGCCAGAAAATTAACAACGGTCAATCTTAGCTATCCATTTAATCTTTTTCCTCACAACATGTCAACTGTCCTTTTCTAGACATAAAATCTTAAAGAATATGCATTTTAATGCAATTCAATGTCTTGTTTGATTCTGTTTTAAATATTTTTTTTCTTAGAATAGTGTTGGTCGAATTCCCTTATGGCAAGTGAACCAGTCGAACAAGTATGGGTACAAAAAACGCTTTTAAGACCGGATGAAAGAGGCATCGTAAGACCGGATTTGTGACTGATCTCATTCCAGGCGGTCTTAAAAGTCTGTAACTTTTTAGACCAGACGTGAACCGGTCTTAAAGAAATTTTTTTAGATTGGACATTAAAAATATTAGGTTATAAAAATTGTACTACATAGACCTGATATATTTTTTGTTCGGTCTTAAAAGCAAACTTTTAAGCCCGAGATAACTAAAAGGCTGGTCTAAAAAATATGACCTTTAAGACCGGACAAGTAAACATCCGATCTAAAAAGTCTAACTTGTAAGACTGGACGAATAAATACACTGGTCTTAAAAAACCGAAATTTAAGACCTTACTATTACATACACCAGTCTAAAAGTACTGACTTTTAAGACCAGACTAATGAATACATCCAGTCTTAAAAGTTGGTTTTTTAGACCGGTGTATTATGATTTTTAAGATCGGAAAAAAAGTACGGTCTAAAAAGTCTAACTTTTAAGACCAAATGAATAAAACACCAGTCTTAAAAAAATGGGCATTTAAAACCAAACTATTAAATACACCGGTCTCAAATATCAAATTTTCCCCTATTCTATTTCTTCCAGATCATACACATCTGCCACCCAATCCAGCTCCTAAAAGGCACTACTTTACGCTACAAGCTTTGAACAATCCATTATGAATTACAAATTGAATTGGAAATGGATACAAATATTATTCACCATGCGTTATGTGACCTCTTAATGAATATACTATGACAGTACAACACCTAAATGAATATATACAATATGATAAGTTACAAATACAATGAGTTACAAAGACAACACCTAAATGAACATACATGCCCAATTCATCATGTCTTCATCAGATTCCCACCCAACAACATAACATTCCTCTTTTGTAATAAGCCCCTTTCGATTGGATCCTGCCACAAAAATAAAAACAAGAATAAAAGCTTCACAGTTAGTGACATTGTTTAAGAACATAAGAAGCAATACAGTTAAAACCTTAAAGTTTTCAAAGAATTCTACATATGAATATTACCTTATGAATTGTCTCTTTTGTAAAGGGATATCTTCCCATATCCTTCATGATGATTATTTCTTATGCCACGTTTATCATCCGCTTCATCTTCTTCGTTCATGTATGGTAGTCTCCTTGAAAAATAAGTACTCTCAAGAAGACCATAATTTGAATGAATTTCCTCATCAATATCAATTATCATTTTTCCTTGGAGAGCTATAGACCACATTTTATGTTCTTGATCAGTAATATAGAACACTTGCTTCTCTTGGTCTCGCCATAATAAAAGATTCATCTCTCGAAAGTTCAACTATTGATATGAACTAATGTAAATCCTAACCAATCGATTTGAACACCACTAACATTAACCCACTTACATTTGAAAATGGAAAATTTAATTTTAACACAGTCCACATCCCAAATCTCGTCATTGACCCCATAATAAGGTATGACTGCCAATTTAGGCCTCGTCTTTTGTACTAGATAAGTGCATAGATTAAGCCTCTAACATAACACCACTGTTTTGGACGGTGCTCCTATTTGTTAGCTCTCTATGTGTTTTGATGATAATCGACAATTGTAAACTCAAAATGAAGTTTGTCTTTGTTAAGTTGAAAAACTTATTGTCAAATGTAAACTCGAGTTTGTAGTTGCAAACTCGAGTTTGGACTTGACAAAGAGTTGCTCAAGTTTTCTAAACTTACGCAAACTTGAGTTTATATTGGCAAACTTGAGTTTATGTCAAACAGAGAGCACTCTAAGTTTTTCAAGTTAAAGCAAACTCAAGTTTATTATTGGAAACTTGAGTTTCGTTAGACAAAGAGCTTTTAATGTTTTATGAAGTTAACCAAACGAGTTTGCTATGTCAAACTCAAGTTTGTGTTTGGACGAGAGCTTTAAGGTTTTTTCATGTTTTAAGCAAACTCAAGTTTGTAATTGTAAACTCAAGTTTGTGCTTGGCCGAGAGTTTTTCAAATATTTCTCATTTTAAGAAAACTCAAGTTTGTTTTCTTAAACTCCAGGTTTGTGTTAGGCCGAGAGCTTCTCACTATTTTTGAGCATAAGAAAACTCAAGTTTATTTTTGAAAACTCCAGTTTGAGCTTTGTGGACTTAACGTTTTTTCATTTCAAAAGCCCCAAACTCGAGTTTATCACTTAATAACTCGAGTTTGCTCCTATTTCAAAATGTTTTTCAAAGCTCAATCGTGATGACCTTTTCTAAGAAAGAACCAAACTCGAGTTTGATTTACTAAACTCAAGTTTGGGTTCTGAGAAAAATTTGCAAACTCCAGATTGCTAAAACAAACTCGAATTTGTGTCGCTCTATTTGAAAATCATCTTTCTCGAATTTGCGAAATCTTCATGAATGATCTAGATACTTCCTATCATCACTCATTACCATTCTTAACTATGTTTAATCAGTTTGTTAGTGAGTTTCAGATGATTTAAAGTGTGTTAGAATGAGGATTAAGCATAAAGCAAAAGGTGACGTCAGCACATTTATTGCTGGTCCAAAAAACCAGGCACCCTTTTGGAAAATCATTCCCTAGACTTTGCAAAGGATTAAATGTCGTCCTTCCCTCTATGGAAACATCATCCTCCAATGGATTCATTTCAAGGAAAGTCAACCAACACAACTGAGCACCTAGATAAACTGAAAGCTAGAGAGAGAAAAGACCAAGTTGCACCTAACGACTGACTAGATTAATGTCTCCAACGGTTACATTAATCATTCCAATGATCATTCAATGCTTCCTTCATATATAAGCTGAAGCATTCAAGTCTCAACAACAACCAACATATAGAAAACAAAAAGCAATCAAGTGCGCGCTCATCTGCATTTAGTGTTTTCACCTACTTATAAAGTATCTTTTGATACATTGTACTTCAGCGTTTATTCTATCTGCTCTTTTAGAAAGTGTATAGTTGAATATCATTTATTGTAATAATCTCAAGTCATGGGACTTAGAGATTGAGTTTATCAGTTTACAACTTGTAAGGGGGAGTGTATGCTAGTGAGAGGATAACTTTCGAGTATAGAGTGTGTAACTGATGTTAAGTGATAGTGAAAATCCCAGAGTGTCTAAGGACTAGACGTAGGACAAGAATTGTGACCGAACCAGTATAAATCTTGCTGTGTCATTCTTCTCTACTCCTCCTCTATTTTACCCTATTTTGCTGTTTGGTTTTGGGTGTTTTAAAAAGAATTTTTAAAATCCCCAATTCACCCTCCTATTGGTGATTTCCTCCTTTACATTTGGTATCAGAGCAAGGTCTTCTCAAATGAGCCTAACATCTCGAGAAGGATCAACATGGATGGAATATGGCCTATGGAGTGTGTTTGAGAGAGGAGACTACGCTCCATCCTCAGTTGAAGATGGTGTTAGAACTCCAAAGCTAGAAGAAGAATATGATGAGAATGACAAAAAGCTAGTTACTCTCAATAGTAAAGCTTTCTTCATGCTGCAAAGTGCTCTAAGTCAACAAGAGTACTTTCGTATCAGCACATTATCTTCTACTAAAGCCATGTGGGATACGCTGGAGATAGCTCATGAAGGAATGACTAGAATCAAGGAGAATCGAGTAAATACCCTCATGACTGAGTATGATTTACTTCATATGAAGTCTGGGGAATCCATTGGCGAGTTCCAGCTTAGATTCACTCGTTTGATCAACCAACTTGCTACTTTAGGTAAAGTACATGAACAACCTATTCAAGTTAGAAAAATCTTGAGCATTCTCAGCAAGGAATGGGAAGCTAAAGTCATTACAATTGAGGAAGCTCATGAAGAATCAATGGCATCAGTGGCAGCTCTCTTTGGTAGCTTGAGTATGAAGGGAAGATCAAGTTCAAAAAAGGACTTGATGAGATTGGTGGCAAGAACAAAGGAATTGCCCTTAAAGCTGTCAAAGAAGTAAAGGAATCAGATAATGATGAATATGAATAGCCAGACATGATGGTCCGGAGATTCAAGAAATTCTACAAGAAGGACCAAGAATTCAAAAAATTTAATAAGGGAAGCTCCAACACTGAGGCGAAGAAGCCAATCATTTGCTATGAATGTGAAAAGCCTGGCCACATCAAGTCAGGATGCCCCCAGCTGAAGAATAAAGATAAAGAAAAGAAGAAGTTCAACAAATTCAAAAAGAAAGCTTATGTCTAAGATATATGGGGAGACAAATCATCCGATGAAGATGAAGCTGATGAAGAAGAAAGAGCCAACATCTGTCTTCTGGCTCAAGAAGAGGAATTTGAAAATGAAGAGGTAAACAATTCTGAACCATCTTTTGATGAGTTGCCATCTGAATACAATTCTCTTCATACTAAATTTTGAAAGATTGCAAAAGAGCTTTTGGTTTCAAAAAGAAAAATAAAATCCTTAGACGAAAAAAGTTCAAAATACTTCTTCTCCTACTTCTACTTGTGAAAACACTTCTGAAAAAGATTGTGAAAAATTTTCGAAAAAAGGTTTATAACAATTGCTATGTTTTGGAGAAAAGAAATGCCTATCTTACGAAAACACTTGAAAAGTTCACTCATGGTATTGAAATTCTTAATTTCATTTTAAAACAAGAAGGTTCACAAATAACAAATCAGGAATTGGTTATAAACCTGATTTTGATAACAAGAAAGGCAAAAAGAAATTAGGAGAAAAATCTTATATGAACTATTTTTGAAAAACCGTTCATTCTTCTAACCCTTTTGCTCATTGCAATTATTGCAATCGTAAAGGTCATACTACTTCTTCCTGTTTTCATAAAAAGGAAAGAAAGAGTAAACCTGTAGGCAATTATCAATGGGTGCCTAAAGGATCGTATAAGGTTCCTAAGACACAAACTAACCCAAAAGCACCCAAGAAAAGATGGGTACCTAAGACTTGATCTTTTGTGTTTTGTAGGTTTGTCTAAGAGCATCAAAATCCAACAAATGGTACATTGATAGTGGATGCCCTAGACATATGACGGGAGACCAATCCAAGTTTGCTTCAATCAAGCCTAAGGATGGTGGCAAGGTCAATTTTGGTGGAAATCAATCTGGAAGGATTGCTGGTATTGGTGAAGTTGGAAACAATGAAAGACCACAAATCAAAGATGTCTACTTTGTGGAAGGACTTTGTAACAATCTCCTCAGTGTAAGCCAAAGCACTGATAAATGTAACTTAGTTATATTTGATTCAAATGAGTGCTTGATCGTAAGCAAGAATGATCTCTCGTTAGACAACCTTAAGTCTAAGGCCCTATTAAGGGCTCCTAGAAAAGGTAATTGCTACACTATTAATCTCTCTAGAAATAGTCCTATTTCTAAAAATTGTTTTATTGGTAACTTGGATGAGAGTTGGTTGTGGCACAAGCGATTAGCTCACGTGAACATGTTCCAACTTGACAAGTTGTTGAAAAAGGATTTGGTTATTGGTTTACCAAAATTTCATTCTAGAAATGACATTATTTGTGATGCTTGTCAAAAAGGTAAACAAACCAAATCATCTTTCAAATCTAAAAATGAAATTTCAACTGATAGACCTCTTCAACTACTCCATATGGATCTAGTTGGATCGGTTAGAGTAAAAAGCCTTAGTGGCAATCTTTATACTTTGGTCAAAGTTGATGATTTCTCTAGATTTTCATGGACTATATTCTTTTCTTCTAAAGATGATGCATTTAATCAATTTTTTGTTTTTGCCAAGAGGGTTCAAAATGAGAAAGGTCTCTCTATTGCAGGAATTTATATTGATCATGGTGGTGAGTTAGAAAATCACGCTCTTGGAGATTTTTGTGACTAGATGAGAATTGATCACAACTTCTCAGCTCTAACGACCCTCAAAGAAATGGTGTTGTTGAAAGGAAGAATAAAGTCCTCACCAGATGGCAAGAGCAATGTTGAAAGAGAATAATACCTCCCAAGTGTTTTGGGTTGATGCTATGAGTGGGGCTTGCTACATCTCGAATCAGGCGTATCTCTAGAAGAAGTTGAATAAAACTCCCTATGAGCTGTACAAAGGAAGAAAGCCAAATTTAGCTCATCTGCATATTTTCGGCTGCAAATGCTTCATCCACAACAATAGTAAGGATAACTTGGGAAAGTTCGATTTCAAGTCGGATGAAGGTATATTTTTGGGTTATTCAAATAGAAGTAAAACTTATAGACTTTTTAATTTTCATACTCAAATTATTGAAGAATCTATGCATGTTGTTTTCTGTGAAGTCAAGTTTGACAAATCCTTGGATGATGATGATCTTCCTACTCAAAATCAATCTATTTAAAACTTCATTTGTTTTTGTTAATTCTGAAAAACCTCTTGAAAAAGAACCAGAAGTTGAAAATGATAGTCAAAATGTGAACATGATTGTGAAAATACAAATCAATCTCAACCTAAATCATGGAGATACAATAGAAGTCATCCTCTAGATCAAGTAATTGGTGATGTAAATCAATGAGTGAAAACAAGGAAAAGTACTTTGAATGAAGTAACTTTTTCGACTTTCATCTCAGAGATTGAGCCTTCTAAGATTGAAGAAGCCCTCTCAGACAATGATTGGGTAATAGTAACACAAGAGGAGTTACATCAATTTCAAAGAAATCAAGTTTGGGATTTGGTACCTAGGCCTAAAGATCGTCTAGTCATTAGTACTAAATGGGTATTCAAGAACAAATGAGATGAGTCAGGAATCATTGTCCGTAATAAGGTAAGATTGGTTGCTAAAGGCTATAATCAAGAAGAAGGAATTGATTATGAAGAAACTTGTGCTCCAGTAGCAAGATTGGAACCTATAAGAGCTCTTCTTGCCTTTGCTCGCTTTAAGAAAATAAAACTTCTTCAAATGGATGTGAAATCTGCATTTTTAAATGGTTTTATCTAAGAGGAAGTTTATGTTGAACGACCCCCTGGATTTGAGTATAATCATCATCCGGATCATGTTTATTGCCTCAAGAAAGCTTTATATGGACTTAAGCAAGCTCCTAGAGCTTGGTATGAGCGATTAAGCAAATTCCTTCTTAATCAAGGATTTGTTAGAGGCAAAGCAGACACAACTCTTTTCATTAAAAGCAACAAGAAAAATGAATTGTTAATTGTTCAAATTTATGTTGATGGCGTTATATTTGGTGCTACTAATGATGTTTTGTGTGAAGAATTTTTTAAGACCATGCGGGAGAATTTGAGATGTCTATGATGGAAGAATTGAATTACTTCCTCGGTCTACAAATCAAATAAAGAAAAAATGGAATTTTCATCTTTCAAACTAAGTACCTTCGAGATCTGCTAAAGAAGTTTGGATTGGAGCATTGCAATGGTGCAGACACTTCAATGAGTTCAACTGCTTCTTTGGATGTCGATGAAGAAGGGAAGGAATTCAATATAACCAAATATAGAGGGATGATCGGGTCTCTGTTATATTTCACTCGCAAGCAAACCAGACATTCAATTCAGTGTGGGAATGTGCACAAGATTTCAAGCTGCTTTAAAGGAATCACATGCTGAGCATGTGAAGAGAATTTTTCTATATCTTGCCGACACAAAGGAGCTTGGAATTTGGTTCCCAAAAGGTCAACAAGAATTTTTGGTTGCATATTCAGACTCAGATCCTGTTGGGTACAAAACCGATAGAAAGAGTACAAGTGGTCAATACCAATTTCTGGGTGGATCAATTGTTTCCTAGTTCAGCAAAAAGTAGACCATTGTTTCCAAATCATCTACCGAAGCTGATTATATAGCCGCCTAAAGTTTTTGCGCTCAAATTCTATGGCTCAAGCAACAACTATCTGACTTGGGAATTAATCTCAAGGAAGTCCCTATTCTTTGTGACTACACCAACACAATAAGCTTGGCGAAGAATCTAGTTCAACATACAAGGACCAAGGATATTGATGTGAGACATCATTTTATCAGAGACCATGTGCAAAAGAAAGATGTCAAGGTGATGTTCATTCCTACACACCTTTAACTTGCTGATATCTTCACCAAACCATTGGCTAAGGAGCAATTCAATTTCATAAGAAGAGAATTGGGAGTGGTAAATCCCAATGAGTTATAAGTACTCTTATCTAATGTTAGTTATGTAAATGGAGCTATATACCCAAGAGGGGGTGAATTGGGTATTTAAAAAAATCCTTTTCGGAAAGTGCTGTTTTAACCAAGTAAAAACAGATTATAACAATAGGAGGAAGGGAAGGAAAGCTTGCACAAGAGAAATTATCCTTGGTTCGGTCTTATCCTTGACCTACATCCAAATCCCAAGCCACACTTGGGATTTTCAATCCACTATACTCACAAACCGATTACAAACTCGTACTCAAGAGTAGTTCTCTCTCTAGAACTCACTCCCCCTTACAAGTTGCAATCAATACACCCAACCACCAAGTCCCCGACTTGTGGTTATCTCAATCAATAAATGATTTACGATAGAACTCTCTCACGAAAGATAAAATGAACATCAAGTACAAGTATCGATTGATACAATACGGTGAAAGCTGAACACAATAAATGGCAATCAATAAATTTTCGCTCTCAGTAGGTGTGTCACCTAGAGAAGAAGTTAATGAACTCTATTTATAGGTAGAGAACATTAAATGACCGTTGAATGATGAATCCAACTGTTGTAGGTGATTAGCATTAAGTCTGGTCATCTTCTCTCTCTAAACTCCAACTAATCCAGGTGCTAATATGATCTGATGTGGAATACTGAGGATTTGCTCGTTGGAGAGGAGTTTACTTGATGAAGAAAGCATTATTGACCGTTGAGAATGCGTGCTCGTGTGGATTATCCAAAAGAAGGTTGATTTGCGTAAGTGCATTAAATGCACCGTACACTTTTTGCTTTATGGCTTTGACCTTCAATAATCTTCATCTATGCTAACCGAAATTCACTCAACAAACTTGTTAAACATAGTTGGGTTCATAAGTGAATGATTCATGAAAGCAATTAGAACAAACAAGAGTGATTTGAAAATTCGTATAATTCAAAAATTGGTTTCAGTGTTGGTTACTCGAGTAAGTTCATCTTTACTCGAGTAAGTCACTGTGTGAGAGAGTCTTTACTGTAGTATCCAGAAAGGATACTCGAGTAAGCAACTTCCAGAGGCAAACCTTCGAGACTTGAGCTTTTGAGACCAAAGGCTTTACTCGAGTAAGCTAGTGGTGTACTCGAGTAAGAAACTATTTGCTTGAACATTTCAAGTGTAAAATGCCTCTATACCGGTATACATTTGTATACCGGAGTAAGCAAGTTCAAGCCAGAATGATGACTTCTCTGTATGGTCTCATACTCGAGTATGCATATCCTTACTTGAGTATGCAACTCTTTTTCGAAAAAGTGTGAAGTCATACCATGTCTATACTGGAGAAAACAAATTCATACTGGAGTATGCAAGAACATGAGTCAAGTTGAAAATCAGTTTAAGAGTTCATTACTCGAGTATGAAAACCCTTACTCGAGTATGCATGAGTTAGAAAAACTTGGGAGCTCTCTGTAAGACCCTTTACTCGAGTATGAAAGTGTCTACTCGAGTATACACTCAAGTTCAAAAGTTCATTTGCTCTCTATAAGTCCAGTACTCGAGTATAGCGATCTATACTGCAGTATTGACTTAACTTGAAAAGTTTGGTTGCTTTCTGGATGGCCTATACTCGAGTATGAAAACCTATACTCGAGTAAGGAACAATTGAAAAACACATTTGCTGTCTGGATGACCCTTACTCGAGTATATCATTCCTATATTCGAGTAAGCACCTTCTGTCAAAGACTCGATTGCTCTTTGAGACGTCAATACTCGAGTATGGCTATCCATACTGCAGTATTGACGTGTAAGATCCAATTGGGCAATCCTTTAACAGTCCTATACTCGAGTGACCATTCCTTTACTCGAGTAAACAACTGATAAATGGTTTTAGACAGATTTTGCAAAAACTTCAACACATGTTTACAATTGTTGTTAATCATCAAAACACATTGAGAACTAACATTCTCCCCTTTTTGATGACGACAACACTTGTAAATGATCTTTTTAAATAATTTGAAAGATGAAGTTCCTTTGAATTGAAGTTTTTTTAAATATTAATGCAAAGTGTTCAAAAACCATTTGAATATGCATGTTAAACTCGTAAAACTCGAGAAATGGCAAAGCAGAGATGCTTTTGAACACATAAACAACTGATAATATAGTCATTAGGCAAACTTCATACAATGTTTTACTGATATCAGAAATGACAAATACTCTAATAACACTGATATCAGAGAATGAAACAAAATTTGCAGAATCAACGAGATATAATGGAATACACGCTAGACACTACAACCTAGACCCTATACATTTACATCTTTCTCTTCTTCTCCCCCTTTGTCATCATCAACATACAAGGGATCAAGGACAACAATAGAAGGGGAATAGAGGACCATGACAGTGGATGGATCAAAGGTAGGGTCATGTCGAGCTGCATAAGGAGAAGGTGTGGGGGATTTCTCAGTAGACGGGGTAGATGGAGATGGAAATGTGTCAGGTAGAATCTCTGTGATGGGAATGGTGGGTGAGGATAGCACCACAGTGGCTGGAGTGGATGCGGAGGCTGGGGATGGTGTGGTGTGAGGAGGGCTAGGAAATGCAAAAGGAGGTGAAGAAGGTGGGGAAGTGGTAGACTGGGAAACAGGTATGAAAGGCTGGACCTCTGGAACAGGAGAGGATGATGAAGGATTAGTCGTGAACCCAAATGTAGGCGAGGATGAAGAAGCAAGATTAAAGTGCTTGATCAACTTGTTGACCTTGTCTCGGGCCTCTGAAGCAATATCTAAGATAGAACCAATCCGAGAATCCAAGTCGATGCACTGATCAAAAATCTCATCTTGCTTCTTTGCAGTGTCATCCTGGAGTTTGTCCAACTTTGTTATAACTTCATTCTAGCCAGCAATCACCTCATTAAGACCAATCTTGAGATCAGCTCCTAGCTTGCCAAATTCAAATTGCATTCGACAAAGTGAGAAGCAATGGAAGTGTCCACAATTGCTTTAACTCTAGCCTCAAAATCCAAAGTGGAGGAGGAGGAGCAGACGAGCCTCGTGCGCAACCGATTGAGATGCACGGCCCGAGATCTTTGAGGAGCCCTCGACCGACGGATCCTTCCCGGTTCAAAGTTTATCTGCATAAACTTAAGTTGAGTCTTGCCAAGGATGGGATATGCTTCATTGACTCGGGAGGGCCCACGTACCATATCTTATGGTAAAATAAGATCAGGGACACCAGAGAAGCGAAGGGCATATAAGATCCTTTTCGGGAGGTAAACTTGAAGTAGCTTATTTCCTTGAAGAGCCACTGCCCAATGTTGAAAGGATGTTGCTTGATAAAAGCAGTGAAGAAGCGGTAGTCCTTCTGCGTGAAATGTGTATAGCTACCTCCCTTCTGGACAAAATTTCTCGAATACACAAACCAAATCACACGGTGCAAGTTTGGCATGTCATACGGTTTAAAGGATAAATGAGCTTTCTGATCATCCGGTACGTCTTGAGTGAGCAAAAGTGTCCTACACACCTCTTCATTGCTATATCGTGGTGTAGAAGCCTCTGGGGGATCAACAACCTTCAATATCCGATTGAGGATTGCAGCAGAGATGGTGAAGGTGACTCCCCTCACAGATGTGGTGATCCTTTCTTCAATTACTGTGTCCTCTGAGTCCAAAATGTGATCAGACTTCATGTTGAAATAGAACATTCTTACTAACTCCGGAAAGTAGGCGGCCTTGATGGAAATAAACGAGTTATAAGGTCTGAACCACGGTGATAGATCAACATTGCATTCCGGTATACTTGTTCCGCATTGAGTGAGACAACGGCACAAAATCCTCGGGTTGAAAATTGCTCTCTGAACATGGCATTGTGGCCGGGAGGAAGTGAGACCGGGGCAACTTTGAAACCCTTCGGTGGATCCTTGTGAAGTTTAATCTCTTCAATAGCATTTTCGACGAAGGGAGATACTTCCTCTTGCTCTTCCTCTTGATCACCTTCTGGTTCGGAAGCCGAAAGAGTAGCTTCATCGGTAGAGGATGAGACAACGGTGGTGGAGGGTTGCTTGGACCTTCTCTTCATCTTCTCTACGGCCTTCTTCTTTCCCTTTTCTTTGCTTGGAGAGGCTTTCTTTTTCTTCTTCGATCCCGAAGACGGTCTTTGGGCCACGAGAGGACGAACCCCTTTTCTTGGGGTTTTGAGATTGTGCCTCCGGAATCGTAAAGCCTACGCCAGGAATCCTTGTATCAATGCCTCTTTGCAATTTCTTTGGAATCGATTTGGTCCTTGGAGCTCGTGGAGGAACCGGTTGAGAGGATTGAGAGACTTCCTTAGACATTTGAGCGTTTAGGGTTTCGGTGAAAATGAGGATAGGAAGAATTAGACGAGGTTTGGTGAAGATTTAAGGGGATTGATGAGGGATTGCGACGGTTACAGAAGGAGAAGAAGAGAGAAAGTCGCGTCTCCTAGGGCTTTACCGGAGTAAGGGTGCGAGTATGTAAGAACACGTCGTTTCAGAATATATAGACAAACCCCTATACTCGAGTACAGTTCTTGCTTACTGGAGTATAGCATACTTTCATTTACATACTCGAGTAAAGATGGAAGTATATCGACTGACTTCAAAAATGTCGTGTGAATTTTTGAAACCCGATGGCCATACTTGAGTAAGCCACTAACATACTCGAGTATGCCTCTGGCATACCTTCAGGTTTGGCCTCTGTCTGGCCCTATACTCGAGTAAAGATGGAAGTATACTGGAGTAAACATTTCTTTGTTCTCAGCAATGTGCTCCATTTCCATACTCGAGTAAAGCATTTCTGAACCTCTGAATTTGCTTTCTGCAGCTTGTTTACTCGAGTACCATGTACTCTACTCGAGTAAGAAATCTCTGTAACATCAGAAAATCCTGCAAAAACAATTGCTACACACTCCGATGCTTAAGTTAGTAAGGATTAATCATCAAACACACAACTAATCATTAAATTGGATGAGAAATGCTTACACTTCATTGGGATTTACCATTCCCAATTCTCTCCTTATGAAGTTGAAAGGTTCTTTGGCTAGAGGCTTTGTGAAGATGTCGGCAAGTTGAAGATGAGTTGGGATGAACATCACTTTGACATCTCTTTTCCGACATGATCCCGAATGAAGTGATGCCTCACATCAATATGCTTGGTTCTTGTATGTTGCACCGGATTCTTGGCCAAGCTTATTGTGCTTGTGTTGTCACACAAAATTTGGATTTCCTTCAAGTGAACTCCCAAGTCGCAAGTTGTTGCTTCAACCATAGCACTTGAGCACAACAACTTGAGGCAGCCACATATTCAGCTTCGGTAGAGGACACGGCCACGATGTTTGCTTCTTGCTTGAACCAAGAGACAAGTGAGTTGCCAAAGAATTCGCATTGGCCACTTGTGCTCTTTCTATTTGTCTTGTAGCCGCATGATCCGAATCTGAGTATGCCACCAAGTGTTCCGTTGACCTTTGGGAAACCACAGTCCAAGAGTCTTTGTGTCCGAGAGATATCGAATATCCTCTTTACTTGTTCAAGACATGGGACTCTTTTGGAGCGGATTGGAACCTTGCACACATCCCAACACCGAATTGGATGTCCTAAGCGACTCGTGTGAAGATAGAGAAGTGATCCAATCATTCCTCTATACTTTGTGATGTTGAAATCTTTGCCCTCCTCATCAAGCATCTAGTGAAGCGGTTGAGCTCATAGAAGTGTCGACTCCATTGCATTGGTCCATCCCAAATTTCTTCAAATCATTCGGATATTTGGTTTGGGAAATGAATATCCCATCTTTTCTTTGCTTGATTTGCAGTCCAAGAAAGTAGTTGAGCTCTCCCATCATGGACATCTCAAACTCTCCCTGCATAGTCTTTGAGAATTCTTCACACAAAGCATCATTAGAAGCACCAAATATAATATCATCCACATATATTTGAACTATTAAAATTTCATTAAGCTTATTACTCTTTATGAAAAGAGTTGTGTCTGCTTTTCCTCTAACAAAGCCTTGATCAAGAAGGAATTTGCTTAATCGCTCATACCAAGCTCTAGGAGCTTGTTTCGAGCCATATAGGGCCTTCTTGAGACGCGATACACATGATCTGGACAATGTTCATTTTTAAAACCGGGAGGTTGTTCTACATAAACTTCCTCTTGTATAAAACCATTCAGAAAAGCACTTTTCACATCCATTTGATATAATTTAAATCCTTTTACACATGCAAAGGCTAGAAGTACTCTTATGGCTTCCAATCTTGCCACTCGGAGCATAAGTTTCTTCATAATCAATTCCTTCTTCTTGATTATAGCCTTTGGCAACCAATCTTGCCTTATTGCGGACAATGATTGCGACTCATCACGTTTGTTCTTGAATACCCATTTGGTGCCAATGACCGGATGGTCTTTGGGCCTAGGTACCAAATCCCAAACTTGATTTCTATCAAATTGATGTAACTCCTCTTGCATTGCTATCACCCAATCATTATCCGAAAGGGCTTCATCAATCTTAGAGGGTTCTATATGAGATATAAATGCGAGAGAAGGTTACTTCATTCAAAGTACTATTTCTCGGTTCTTACTCCCGATTAATATCACCTATAACTTGGTCTAAAGGATGATTTCTAATAAATTTCCAAGCTCTAGGTTGAGTCGATCGATCAGGATTTTCAATATTGTTTTGGGGATCAGCCTCAAAAACATTTTCGGGATTTTCAATAGAAGCGGAGTAGTTTTTGAAAAGATTTGATTTTTGAAAACATTTTCTTCTTCATTATCCAAGGCTTTATCGATTTGGATTCATTCGAAAACAACATGTATTGACTCTTCAACAATACGAGTGCGAGTATTAAAGACTCTATAAGCTCTACTCCTATTTGAATAACCAATGAAGATACCTATATCGCCTTTGGAATCGAATTTACCAAGATTCTCTTTACCATTATTGTGCACATAGCACTTGCATCCAAAGACGTGTAGGTGGCTGAGATTTGGCTTCCTTCCCTTGTAGAGTTCATATGGGGTCTTGTTCAGCTTCTTCCTCAAATAGGCTCGGTTGGAGATGTAGCAAGCCGTACTCATCGCGTCAGCCCAAAACACTTGAGAAGTGTTGTTCTCATTTAACATTGCCCTTGCCATCTCAGTGAGGACTCTATTCTTCCTCTCAACAACACCGTTTTGGAGTCCTTGGAGCTGAGAAATTGTGATGAATCCCCATATTGTCACAGAACTCAGCGAAGGCGTTGTTTTCAAATTTGTTACCATGATCAGTCCTTATACCTGAAATTGCGAAACCTTTCTCGTTCTGGGCCTTTTTGGCAAAGGTAACAAACTGATCAAACGTTTCATCTTTAGATGATAAAAATATTGTCCAAGTAAATCTAGAGTAATCATCAACTATGACCAAAGTGTAAAGATTTCCACCAAGACTTTTTACTCTAGCTGGTCCAACTAGATCCATATGAAGTAATTGAAGAGGTCTACTAGTTGAGATCTCATTTTTTGCTTTAAAAGAAGATTTGGTTTGTTTTCCTTTTTGACAAGCATCACAGACTATATCATTTTTGAAATTCAATTTAGGAATACCAATGACCAAATCCTTTTTCAAAGAACTTGTCAAGTTGAAACATATTAACATGAGCTAATCGTTTATGCCATAGCCAACTCTCATTCAAGTTACTAACAAAACAATTTTCGAGAACCAAGCATTGCTAGAGAAGTTAAGAGTATAACAATTTCCATCTCTAGGTGCTCTAAATAAAGCTTTAGTTTTCAAATCATCAATGGAGACTAAATCCTTTCTAACAATCAAGCATTCATTTGAATCAAAGATAACTAGGTTACCCTTGTCGGTGCTTTGGCTCACACTTAGGAGGTTGTGACACAATCCTTCTACTAGGTAGACATCTTTGATGAGAGGACCTTCATTGTTTCCTATCTCACCAATCCCGACAATTTTTCCCGATTGGTCTCCTCCGAATGTGACTCTACCACCATCCTTTGGTTTGATTGAAAGGAATTTGGATCCATCTCCAGTCATGTGTCTTGAGCACCCACTATCAATGTACCACTTGTTGGGTCTTGATGCTCTAAGACAAACCTGCAAATCACAAGGGATCAAGCCTTAGGTACCCACCTTTTCTTGGGTCCTTTGGAGTTAGTTTTGACCTTAGGAACATAAGTTCCTTTCGGTACCCATTGATAATTTCCCACAGTTTAATTTTTCTTTCATTTCTATGAAAGCAAGATGAAGTAGAATGACCCTTCTTATTACAATAATTACAATGTGCAAAGGGATTTGAAGAATGAACTGATTTTGTGAAATAGTTCATGTATGTTTTTTGACCACTCTTCTTCTTACCTTTCTTCTTATCTAAATCCGGTCTGTAGCCAATGCCTGATCTATCATTTATAAATCGTTGTTGTTTCAAAATCACATCAAGCATTTCACTTCCCTTAGTGAATTTTTCGAGTGCTTTTGTAAGATGTAAATTCTTTTTCTTCAAATCAGGACATTCTTCACAAGCAATATTTTTCGAAGAGGAAAACTTTTCAACTTGAAATTCAAGAGTAAGATTTCTGTTTTTCAATTTGAAATATTTTTCAGCAAGTTTTTCAAACTCGATTGCACACCATATATTCAAGAAATAACTCATCATAAGGTGGTTTGCAATCATATACCTCTTCAACGTTGATGCGTAGTTCTTCTTCTTCTTCGGCAACTAAGCATATGTTTGCTTTTTCTTCCTCATCCTCATCATCTTCATCAGATGAACTATCACCCCAAATACCAGAAACATATGCCTTCTTTTTGAATCTGTTGAATTTCTTCTTTTCTTTGTCTTTGTTCTTCAGATTGGGGCATTCTAATTTGATGTGGCCAGGCTTCTCACACTCGTAGCAGATAATTGGCTTTTTAGCTTCATAGCTGGAGCTACCCTTGTGAAACTTCTTAAAGCCTTGGTCCTTCTTGTAGAATTTCTTGAATCTTCGGACCAAAGATGCCAATTTCTTCATCTTCGTCTTCATTCTCATTTTCCTCATCTGAATCTTTAACTTCTCTTGCAGCCTTGAGGCCAATTCCTTGTTCTTGCCATGAACTTCATCAAGTCCCTTCTTGAATTTGAGTTTAGCCTCATACTTAGAGAGACTACCGAATAGGGCAGCTACAGACGTCATTGACTCTCCTCGAGCCTCTTCAATAGCTGTGACCTTTGCTTCCCACTCCTTGTTAAGAATATTCAAGATCTTCCTTACTTGGACTGGTTGGTCATATTCTTTTCCCAAGGCAGCAAGTTGATTGATGAGATGGGTGAACCTCACTGAACTCACCAATGGATTCGCCGGTTTCATTCGAAGAAGATCATACTCGTCATAAGAGTATTTACTCGATTTTGCTTGACTCCAAATTTGTGCTTCATGAGCTATCTCCGAGCATCCCACATGGCCTTAGCAGATGATAAGGTGCAAATACGAAAGTATTCTTGTTAACTTAGAGCACTTTGGAGTAGTAACACAGCCTTGCTGTTGAGTGTGACATTTCTTCTGTCATTCTCATCATATTCTTCTTCTAGCTTGGGAACTCTAACTCCATCTTCAACGATTGATGGCGCATAGTCTCCTCTTTGAAATACTCTCCAGAGACCGTATTCTGTTGCCATGACGAAAACTTTGAACTTTGCTTTCCAGAAGGAGTAATGCTCTCCATTGAAACCGGGTGGCCTGTTGATAGAAGCTCCATCAGGTAAGATACCTTCCATATTGATCCTTCTCGAGATGTTAAGCTCTTTTGAGAAGACCTTGCTTTGATACCAAATGTAAATGGAGCTATATACCCAAGAGGGGGGTGAATTGGGTATTTAAAAAAAAAAACTTTTCGGAAAGTGCTCTGTTTTAACCAAGTAAAAACAGATTATAACAGAGGAGGAAGGGAAGGAAAGCTTGCACAAGAGAAAATTATCCTGGTTCGGTCTTATCCTTGACCTACATCCAAATCCCCAAGCCACACTTGGGATTTTCAATCCACTATACTTACAAACGATTACAAACTACGTACTCAAGAGTAGTTCTCTCTCTAGAACTCACTCCCCCTTACAAGTTGCAATCAATACACCCAACCACCAAGTCTTTACCGTAGTATCCAAAAAGGATTCTCGAGTAAGCAACTTCCGAGGCAAACCTTCGAGACTTGAGCTTTTGAAACCAAAGGCTTTACTCGAGTAAGCTAGTGGTGTACTCGAGTAAGAAACTATTTGCTTGAACATTTTAAGTGTAAAATGCCTCTATACTGCAGTATACATTTGTATACTGGAGTAAGCAAGTTCAAGCCAGAATGATGACTTCTCTGTATGGTCTCATACTCGAGTATGCAACTCTTTTTCGAAAAAGTGTGAAGTCATACCATGTCTATACTGGAGAAAACAAATTCATACTTTGGAGTATGCAAGAACATGAGTCAAGTTGAAAATCGGTTTAGAGCTCATTACTCGAGTATGAAAACCCTTACTCGAGTATGCATGAGTTAGAAAAACTTGGGAGCTCTCTCGTAAGACCCTTTACTCGAGTATGAAAGTGTCTACTCGAGTATACACTCAAGTTCAAAAGTTCATTTGCTCTCTGTAAGTCCAAAAGACTCAAGTATAGCGATCTATACTTTGCGTATTGACTTAACTTGAAAAGTTTGGTTGCTCTCGGATGGCCTATACTCGAGTATGAAAACCTATACTCGAGTAAGGAACAATTGAAAAACACATTTGTCAGTCGGATGACCCTTACTCGAGTATATCATTCCTATATTCGAGTAAGCACCTTCTGTCAAAGACTCGATTGCTCTCCTTCGAGACGTCAATACTCGAGTATGGCTATCCATACCGCGTATTGACGTGTAAGATCCAATTGGGCAATCCTTTAACAGTCCTATACTCGAGTGACCATTCCTTTACTCGAGTAAACAACTGATAAATGGTTTTAGACAGATTTTGCAAAAACTTCAACACATGTTTACAATTGTTGTTAATCATCAAAACACATTGAGAACTAACAAGTTATGTTTTTGATGATTAATAGATACTAACTTAAGCATCAGAGTGTCTTGTTATGGTTTATGCAGGATGCTTGATCAATCTGTCAAATTACCAAAGTTTGCTATCAAAAGAGGCAAACTCGAGTTTGTGAGACTAAACTCAAGTTTATTGAGGGTAAAGAGAAAACTATAGTTTTGGAGAAAACTGAAACTCGAGTCATTAAGTGAGAAACTCGAGTTTCCATCAGACAGAGAGCAACGAGTTTTAGAAGATAAACTCGAGTTTCATGAGTCCTTTCAAGTGTTCACAGAGACATGCTTGAAGTCTAGGTAAGTATAAGTTTTATGAAAACTTAAGTTTTCATTAATAAACTCGAGTTTGTCGTGTAATATATATATATGTGTGTGTGTGTGTGTGTGTGTTTTGCTCTAGCTCTCTCTCAAACCTCTCATCTTCTTCGATCAATCTCGATCCTTTATAACCCTAAATGCCTCCAAACGACCTTCCAAAACCTCCTAGGGTTCGGATTCAGACCATGAAGCTTCTGGTTCTCCTTCGCCTCCTCCTCTCAAATGACCTATGCAAGTAAAGCACACTCCAAGAAGGTTTAGATAGGGGGTCGATAAGAGTATCCCTGGAGTTGCTACTAATGAACCATCAACCACCTCCAGACATAAGGGAGTCACGATTCAGGAACCTACTAAGGTTCAAGAGGCAAAGTCTGTTGACCCTGAAGTTGTAAACAAAGGAAAGGCCTATGCTTCCAAGGCTGCTAAGCCTAAATAGAAGAAGAAATCAGAGAAAGGTCCTTCCACTGATCAAGGAACCTATGAACAACCAGAGCAACCTAGCTTTAGGGTAACAAACACTTTAACTAAGATCTACAATCACTCTAAGGCCTCTGAAGGATTTTGTACCATTACTGCAATTTTAGAGAATGAGAATGCTGCTAGATTCAAAGAAACTTCTTAAAAAGGATTTATGTCCATTTATTTCAGTTAATTTGGTTAAAGCTTAAGGAAGAGTGTTAGTTCTCTACGTGTTTTGATGATAACTGACAATTGTGAACACAAGTTACAGTTTTGTCCTTAGTAAGTTGAAAAACTTACTGTCAAGACAAAACTCGAGTTTTTGTTTCAAAACTCGAGTTTTGGCCTTGGCAGAGAGTTGCTCATTTTTAGTGATCAAAGCAAAAATTGATTTTTCAAATGAAAACTCGAGTTTTGGGACTTACGAGAGAGCACTCAGCTTTTTCATTTAAAGACAAACTCGAGTTTTGCCTTACACAGAGATTTCACATTATTTTCAAATGAGGACAAAACTCGAGTCTTGGTTTGAAAACTCGAGTTTTTGCCAGACGAGAGTCTTGAATTTTTCAACATATGCAAACTCGGTTTGTGCTAAAACTCCAGGATTTTGCTTTGCTCGAGTTTTATAAGTTTTATCTAAGTTAAGAGAAAACACGAGTTTTGGTTTCAAAACTCGAGTTTTTGACTTGACAGAGAGTTTTCAAGTTTTTACTCGCCTTTGAAAACTCGAGTCTTCGAGAAAAACTCAAGTTTTGACTTGGCACGGTTTCCTCGAGGTTTTCATAATTATGTGAAAACTCGAGTTTTGATTTCAAAACTCGAGTTTTGGCCAAGCCGAGAACAATGCATTTTTTCAAGGTTTTGGAAACTCAAGTTTCCCTTTGGAAACTCAAGTTTCCCTTTGGAAACTCGAGTTTTGATTTGATTCAGATCTCTCAATGTTTTCATACTTAAATGAAAACTCGAGTTTTGTTTTGGAAACTCGAGTTTTGGCCAACCAAGAGCTTTGAACATTTTCAACGCTTTGAAAACTCCAGTTTTGTTGAAAACTCCAGTTTTGATGTTTTGGACTTAAACTCACTATTTTCATTAAAAGTCCAAAACTCGAGTTTTGTTTTGGAAGCTCGAGTTTTGAGTTTCTCACAAAATATGCTCCAAAGCTCAAATCGTGACTTTCCTCTCTGAATGGAGGAAACTCGAGTCTTGAGATTGAAACTCGAGTTTTGCCTTAAGAGCACAGTTGAAAACTCAAGTTTAGATAAACAAACTTGAGTTTCCGTCGCGAAGTCAGAAATTCAAATCTGTCGAATTTGTAAAATTTTCGTGTTTGATTTCAATACTACCTACAATCATTCTTATACATTCCTAGCTATGTTTAACCACTTTGTTAGTGAGTTTCAGATACTTTAAAGAATGTTTATTGAAGGTTTAAAGCAAAAGCAAAAAGTGATGTTAGCACATTAGATGCTAAACCCAGAAAGTTGCATACTTTTGGGTAATCTGCCTGCACACGCTTACAAAGAATTAAAGAATGATTTCCACATCCAGCAGTTGCTACTCCAATGGATAAATTCAAAGGAAGTCAACTCTGAACTTCTGCCCAGTTGGATTAAGTGAAGATTAGTGAGAGAAGAAGACCTAAACTTACCCAGAACTTTGTCTAATGAAGGCAACAGTTATATTGAAGATTACAACGGTCATTTAATGCTCTCTTTGTATAAATAGAGCAGCATTCAAGTCTTCTCAACTAACACACATGCTGAAAACGAATTGCATTCAAGTTTCTCAACTACCTTTCTGTTTTCACTTGTATTGTATCTTGTGATACTAAAAGCTTTAGTGTTTATCATTATTCACTTTTAGAGAGAGTTGTTATATGTAAATCATTTACTGTAAAGAATCACAAGTCTGGGGACTTGGTGATTGGGTTCATTGATTACAACTTGTAAGGGGGAGTGAGTTCTAGAGAGAGAATTACTCTTGAGTACAGTGTGTGTAATCTTTTGAGATATTAGAAATCCCAGAGAGTCTGGGGGTTGGACATAGGTCAAGAGGTTAGACCGAACCAGCATAAATTCATGTGTCTTGCTCTTATCCTTTTCTACTCTGTTTACCTCTATTTTCGTTGCCCTAAACAGAGCAAAGTTTTAAAGTTTTTAAAATCCCCAATTCACCGCCCTCTTGGTGATTTAGCTCCACTTTCAAAGAGTACAATCTTGACCTCTCTCCTTGTCTTAAGCAATTTGATTCCCTCCTTTCTGTAAATGCTCCTTATACCTCAAATATTGTCAAAATGTTTTATTTTAATATGATTTGGGATAGTGTTGAGGATTCTGAGGGAAACCTTGTTGAGGAGAGGATCTCTACTCAAGTGAGGGGAGTTAAGATCACCTTATCTGCCTCTTTCATTAATTCTGTTTTGAAAATTGAGGTTCCTCCCCCTATACCCACTCTAAAATATAGCAACAAGGAAATTTTTTGAAATTCTAAGGCCAAATGACCCTATCCCTGAGGATCAATTGGCTTCTCTGTCTTTTCCTCTGTTGCTATGCCCCTGGTTCATAGAGCGATTTGGTATATTTATTCTAGGAACCTTTTGAAAAAAGTTGGCAATTATACCTATTTTGCAAAGAAGGATTACCTCCTCTTTGCTGTCGTCATTGATAAGGTTCCTATCAATGTTGCACACTGGATGTTCCAAGAAATGGCCCATTTCAAATTTGCTTCTATAAAACTTTCCAATATTCCTTTCCAACTCTTGTGTCAGTCATTCTCTTCTATTGCAAGATATGGTACATTGGCTCTGCTGAGACTGTGAAGAAGCCTCCAAGCTTGGCAAACAATTGTTAAATATAATGAGGATCAATTTTAAAGAAGGATCAGGCTAGTCAAGGGCCCCCTCTAGATCTAGAGCATCTCAAGTAAGAGTTCAAGAGGCTCAGTTTGCACCTCCTCTACCTCAGTCCTCTATGCCTTCTGATTTTGATGCTAGAGTCAGGGCAATTGTGGACAAAGTAATATCTGAGATGACTGATAAGATAGAGACAGAGGTTGGAAAGTTAGTTGCTGAGGTGACTAAGGGCAATCACGATATAGTGGATGCCCAGGATGGGTTGAAGGAGAAGGTTGAGGATCTCACTGGCCACTTTGAGGATCAAGCTGCTAGTATTTCAACACTTATGGTGTCAAATGGATAAGATAGATGAGGTCTTGAAGCTTCTTTCATCTGCTTCTGGTTCTAGTTCTAGTTTTGCTTCACCATCTGCTGGCCCTAGTTTCAACATTCCAAAGCTTGAAGACCTTTCTACCTCACCTTCCTTCACTTTCACTACACCTATAATCTCTACCTCTCCAATTGCCTCCTCTACTTTAGCCATTGAAATCATACATCCCTCTCGCACCTCCACTATTAAACTTGATTCTCCTCCATCTACTCCTTTGGTGGACCCCTTCCCTGAAGACCTTATCTCAGCTCTACCCTTGTTTTTTGATGACAAAGGGGGAGAAGAACAATGAAGAGTTTAGTGTTTATGTGTTTTCTTTTTGTTTTTGAGCACTTCTGTTTATATCAGCTACTAGTTTACGTAAAAAAATTCTGATGTACTCTTGTTGTTCTAAATGAATGAATGCATCTTGTAGAGTTCAATTTGTTATTGCTTCTGTTGCTTAACTCTGTGATATATCTTTCTTGATTAAATGCCATTTTCTCAAAATGCTCATATCTGCTAAACTCTTTGATCTTTTGGTTTACAAGTGTTTTCATCATCAAAAAGGGGGAGAATGTTAGTTCTCTATGCGGTTTGATGATAACTGACAATTGTAAACTCAAAATGAAGCTTGTATTTATTAAGTTGAAAAACTTAGTGTCAAAGGCAAACTCGAGCTTGTAGTTGCAAACTCGAGCTTGGACTTGACAGAGAGTTGCACAAGTTTTCTAAACTTAAGCATTTATATTGGCAAACTCAAGTTTATGTCAAATAGAGAGCTAAAGCAAACTCAAGTTTATTATTGGAAACTCGAGTTTTTGTTAGACAGAGAGACTTCAATGTTTTGTGAAGTTAACCAAACTCGAGTTTGCTATGTCAAACTCAAGTTTGTGTTTGGCCGAGAGCTTTAAGGTTTTTCCATGTTTTAAGCAAACTCAAGTTTGTAATTGTAAACTCAAGTTTGCGCTTGCTAAGAGTTTTTCAAATGTTTCTCATTTAAGAAAAACTCAAGTTTGTTTTCTTAAACTCTAGTTTGTTTTAAGCCGAGAGCTTCTCACTATTTTTGAGCTTAAGAAAACTCGAGTTTACTTTTGAAAACTCCAGTTTGAGCTTTGTGGACTTAACCTTTTTTCATTTCAAAAAGTCCCAAACTTGAGTTTATCACTTAATAACTCGAGTTTCTCCTTTTTCAAGATGTTTTTCAAAGTTCAATCGCGATGAACTTTTCTAAGAAAGAACCAAACTTGAGTTTGATTTACTAAACTCAAGTTTGGGTCCTGAGCAAAAGTTGCACACTCCAGTTTGCTTAAACAAACTCGAGTCTCGTAGCTCTATTTGAAAATCATCATTCTGGAATTTGCGAAATTTTCATGAATGATCTAGATACTTCCTATCATCACTCAATACTATTCTTGACTATCGCTAGTGCAAAAAAGGGTTTTAAGACCGCCTCATTTAGACCAGAGTATCGACACCCCGGTCTTAAAGGTATGACCGGTGGCAGTTTTGTAAATATAAAGAACTTCTTGGACTGGATCCTTTTCTCATAGGTCTTAAATATATTATTCAGACCGATTTAAAAAACAATCAGTCTTAAAAATTTTATTAAAAAAATTAAAATATCAATTACTTTGTAGAGAAATCTCATACAGCCAGACTTATATTTTATGCGGTCCAAAATAATAAGGAAAAATTTACATATAAAGGTCTAAAAATTTTAAGACCGCACATATTTAGTAGCTGGTCTTAAAAGTGTTCTTTTAAAACCGGACATATAATGAGGCCGGTACAAAGTATAGAAAAAATAAGACAAAACTTAATTAATTTTAAAACCAGAGTTTTATAAGGACTGGTCTTAAAGGTCAACTTTTAAGACCGTCTTATAATATGTCTGGTCTTAAAGTTAAATATTTTAAGACCGAACTTAAAATTTGGCCAGTACAACAATATTGAAGAAAATTAAACAAATAATTAATTACTTTTAAGACCGGAGTTTAATATGACCGGTCTTAAATGTTAAATATTAAGACCGTCTTTTTTTATATCTAGTCTTAAAAATAAAACGCCAAATATATTTTTCTTCGTGCGAAAGCTTTCGTTAGTCTCACTGAAGAACCCATGTTCACGTTGCGAAACCCTTCCTGTTGCATTCCCTCTCTTCCTCGCCCCACGTACCATTAGCCTCTATTACTCTCTCATTTGTTCAGGCATTCCTCTCTTCCTGTCTCGAAATGAACGGTGAAAAAGATTCTAGTCGTGTTCCTGGAACGCCAGTTACTGGTGTGACTGGTGTGAGCCAGAGCGAACCCTGTTCATCTCACAATCAGCCTCGTAACCTACCTACACGCCGTGGTAGAAGAGGCACATGAATGATGGATTATCCCTAAGTCGGACTTCTGGGTCAAAGCTCGAGATTCAGTTTGATGAAAATTTGGAACCTTTCGGTCCTAAAAAAATAAATATAATAGTTTTCTCAGCTAATTAGCACGCATCAAGGTTAGCATCTTGACGGATGAGTGGAAAAATGTGGACTGTCGCACAATAAATGATCCTATTTGGGACACTATCGGCTTACATACACTGTCCCTGACTGTCAGAAGTTGAAAGACAAGACATTGTCTTATTATGTTGATCAGTGGAGGAAGTTTAAGACCTTTCTAGAAAACAACTATATTTTTGTCGAGGTTCAGCCCGACCATAATCCTTGGAACAAGTACACATTTTTTATGAACAAACTTGGCAACAATTTGTTCAGCTACGGACTACTCCCAAAGCTTTGGTGAGTTTATATTTAGTTTTGTTCGCCCTTTTGTTTGCTTATTAACCAGTGTGGATATGTGAATGTTATTGTGTTCATTTAATCCTGTTAGTTAAATGGTTTGGTGTGTGAATAGAAGTATACATTTCCTGCCTTTGTCCTATATCAGAGGAGCATGTATTAGTTCAAGCCATTATTATAGTCTTAGTTCTGTTATAGTAGGTAGTGGTTAGACATTGTTGTTAGTTAGTTAGTATGTTAACTGTGTAATGGTTTCGGTGCAAGCTGTTATTGGGCCTTAAGAGTCAAGCCTCTAACTATATATAAGAGGTTAGTCTAATATGTGTAGGAACCAGTTATGATGAATGAATGAATTGACTAAGTTGCGATAATTTCCGCAACTCCCTTTCCTCCTTTCTCCCAATTTCTTCTACAATTCTACATCTTCATTAAATAAAATGTTGAAACTTGATGAAGTGAATTTGACTAGTGTTTGAGGTTCATATCAAGAAGAAGTTCTCTAATTTCTATTAGTGAGATGGCTGGAATTCATAATTAATAGTTGTTTTCAATTTTGATTCACAGAAAAGAAGAGAACAAGCACAAGAGATTAGGAGAAAGAATGATTGCTTGCATAGAGCTTCTCACGGCGAATATGGAAAGGCCGAAAAAGAATTGATGGCGGCCAAGCGGAAGAGATTGGAAGCTGAAGCTGAATCTAATCCTTCTATGATAGTTGATCAGCCATCTCCAATACATCGCGAGGAGTTGTGGTTGTATATTCGACAAATGCCAAGCGACACCTACACAAGTGAACAAACTCGTGTAGTTGCTGAAAGAATTGTAAGTATCGTTATTGTTATTTTTTAGTTACTTAACATTTTTCATTACTAAGCTTCTCATTATCTGTATCTTACAGGAAGATCTTAAAAAGAAATAAGCAGAGGGATCTTTTGTGTTGGACGGGAGGAATGATGTTCTAACCGTTGCAACCAGAAAATCAGATCACTCCGGCTTGTAAGGGGGATTGGAGGACGAGTAGGCCTAAAGCAATACTTTGGTAAATCCAAATGACATAAACAAAGTATGGTTACCCGGGAGGAGATGGAACAAACGGTGGCCAAAATAAATGAGGAAGCAGCGGCCAAAGCAGCGGCTCAAGAAGCTTCATTGACTGCAACGTTTCAATTCCAGCTGAGCCAGATGAAAGAGGAAATGAATCAAATGAAGTTGCTTGTGAGCTCTCATCCAGAGACCAGTGTTCCCTTCACACATTCACCTACACCTATGCAGCAGAGCACTAGAAGGAGCTGCTTTGTTGGACAATCAGAGCAACCTTGTGACCTGCATGTGGCAGAACCCCATAGGCGATTAGTTGCAAAAGGGACTGTCCACAACTTGGGATCAACCGTACACCACCAACAAATGGCGATGATGAATTCGAGTGTCCGCTGAAAAGGTGATCATTGATGCACCTCTCCCTCTCCCCAACCGATCAACGAAGCTTGTGAATGATGTCAAGGGAACCTTCATCTCTTGGCCGGTGAAGCTTGTACATGTCTCTACTCCTCCCGAAGCTTCATCCCCTCTTCAAGCTCCATCCCACCCTCAAGCTTTATCCCCTACTACTAAGTTGACTCAAGAAAAATATATCGATATGTTATACAATGGATATTTTAAGGATAAATCGTGGCATGTCAACAAAGTAGTAGGCCTCCCTGATATCCAACTGGTTTTCATTGACCCCGTTGATTTAACGTCCCTGCTGCAACCTGGAAAGGAGCTTACTAGTCCAATGGTTCAAATGTTTATAAAGTAAGTATCTTCTTCTATGAGTACATAATTTAAATGCATCGTTTAGACACACATACATACATACTAATTCCCTGATGTCATTATTGTAGGTTCATGCAGGATGAATTGGAACAATAGGGCTGGAGCAATGATTTTGGATTCTTATGCCCAATCTATGCAAGTTCAATACCCATGGAGGATAGACAACAATACATATCAACGAGGGTGTGTGAAGTGAGAAAAAGGTGTACTTGTTTCCATACTACCATAGGTACGTATCACAATTCTTGTCTGCTATTCACTTAATTCTCGCTACATATATCACCGAGTACTTTATCGTGAATTTTTAGCCACCACCGGCGCTTGGTCCTCATGTGCATGGAGGAGCATACGGTGGTCTTCTTATGCTCCACTCACAATGATCTAGGGCCTATTTGATGCGTACATGAACGAGTAAGCATGTCATTTTGATTCTCTTGCCCGAAATCTCTGGCGTGTGAATTTTCGGTGAACATTATTGAAAAACTTGTGATTTTTATGATAGTGCCATGAGGACCTTCCAAATCCAGGTAAAAAAAAAATCATACGTATGATGCCAAAGATCCTAAATGGCTCACACCAAAGGTTAGTACATATTTGTACACTGGCACACTTCCTTGTGAACTTGGTCAATAAGCTATATATGCTCTTATATATATTTCTTGTTCTTTTTAGACCTGTTGGCAACCAAAGGGGTCCAACTTATGTGGCCCGTACGTCTTGAAACACATATATGAAATTATCACGCAAGGAAGGACTGAATTCACTGCAAAGGTAAATGTATTTAATGTTACATATTTTGGCTGAATTCAGTTTCTGGCTTAATGTTACATATGAAATATGCACACAAGTTAATTCAATTTCTGTCTTTGATGTTACAGAGGTTTGCTTATGCTGATCCCTTTTCTGATGATGAAGTGGAGCACATACGCAATGTATTTTGTAAATATCTGTATGACCTCTTAAAGTCAGGAAAAAAAATTATAGTCCTAAATTTATTTGTAAATATATGATGTAGCAACAATAATCTTCTGTAATGCTACAACATTGTGGATCTTTATTATGAATTAGCGCCACAAAGTCACCATAATGCTATAGCATTGCAAGGATGATCTTTATGTTGATCTCTTCTCGAGTTATTTCGAAATAAGTACAAGTCATCAAGTTGAATGTTAAGATGGAATTTGCTTGGAAAAAGACATAAATAGAAGATGTGGTGAATAGAATAGAAGATTTATAGAATCCCGCGTAATTAAGAAAATCAATCAACTGAATATTGGGAGTCAAACCTAAAAGAATAGGAAAGCCCGGCTCACTAGACGTTTGGTGTGAATGACCTGATTATAAAAGGGAAGAGACGGCTCGACCTAAAGTATCATGGAGTCATAAGGGTCAAAAGTGGAGAATACAAAGCATAAATTTGATACAACCTAACTCACATTGAGAGATCGAGATTCATAAATGGAAAGCTACAGAAAAGACCTAATCTATTCCTTAAGTTAGACGGAGCTGTAGAAGGTGTAGAGGTGTCGTGTGACAGGAAGCTCCCTATACAATCGATCACTCCAATGAGCTTTTCTGTTTTACTCTCTTCTTTAATATTTTCATGACTGTTATGATGTAATCTGTATTTTGTTTCCCTCATCATTCATGAACTAATTTCGTTGGTTGAGTGAGGATGGATTTCTAAGTTGTACAATGAACCCAGTTTGCTAAGTTTTCAATTCAATAAATTTAGTTTTTTCAATTGTGATTTAACGTCTTGTCAATTAGTTAGCCGCTAAGAGACTAGATAAGTAGTCTCGACTTATTGGAAAAGGACTTGAGGTTAGACCTCTCGTTGAGCAAAGGTGTGCTAGGTGAGCTTGTACAGGGCTCGATCTAAACTGTAGCTACAAGAATGGGTCTACCTCACATAGACAACACACCTAGGTTAAATTGACATTTTAAACTGGAAAATCGTCATAGGAATATGGGAGAAGTAAAGCAAGGAGTGTACTTACAGGATGCAAACGCTTCTCTATAGATTAGTGGTAGGTTAACTGAATAACGTTGCGATAGGCATTTTGTCATAGCACTTTGGAAGCTGTGTAGCAAAATGCTGTTATAATGTGTCACATGCAAACTAGGGGATTAATGTGACTTAGGAGGAAATCTAAGCTCGCCTATTTTTAATATGAAATCTCTCAATCAAACTCCTGATCAATTCTTTACTTTCATTTGTTAGTAGTGATAGACAAAAAACAAAAAAACACTAAATCTCTTCTCATCACACAACTTTCACAAGGCAACCTTTGTAATATCTTGAATTTTGAACCCCGAGAATTAAGAATAAGCTTGTATCGTGCAAACGATTAGACCTGTTCGGGTAGAGTGATAATAGATTTCAGAAATATTGTATGGAATCTTCATAAAGTTAAGAAGCTTGTTGAAGAAACCAAGCAAAAATCTAGAAGGAAGAAGCTTAATCAAGAAGCAAAGTTGGCTTCTTGGATAAGCTAGCAATTACTTAATCAAGAAGTAGCTTGAGGGACATTTTAAGGGTATTTTGGTCATTTCACAAAAAGGACACCTAAGCTTTTGCTTATGTCATAAAAATGACATCACAATCTTGCTGAAGAAGTCTCAAATTCATGCAAAGCAAGGGGGAGAGAGAAAAGTCAACGAAACTTGCAAAATAAGCCAAGTTAAAAGGAATTTTGCAAGGGCACTTTGGTCATTTGATTTGGGATATTTTTAGGTCCTTCTTGACATATTTTAAGATGTTTTTCACTCCCTTTTGTATGAGTATTTTGACCCGTAGCTCAAGAGCCATAAAATTAAAGTGTCGGTCTGAAGGGCATAAAAACACTATACAATGTTAATCAGTTAGTAAAAATGATAATTAGTCAGTAACCTAAGGTATGAGATGATTAGCTAAGCAAAAATGTGCTAAAATAAGTGTGCTCATGACATTTCTTGGTCAAGTAAGGATTTCCTACGTTTTTTAAGAGATAAGAATGAAAAGTCAGCTGTAATAATTACTTGAGGACACGTGTCACTACGGGATTAAAATGCAAAAAGTAAGTAATGATTGTAGGGGCAAAATAGCCAAATCCTTGCCCCTTAAGTCATCAAATTTGTCCATGCAGGAGAGAAAGGAAAATTCAGATGATTTTATCCATACTTAGGCCCAAACACACAATGCGGGTCCCACAGGTGATTAACCGGTAGAAAAGGGACCGATAGGGATCAGTTAGGGGCGTCTTTTAGACTGAATAAGACAAGTGTGGAGCCATTTTGGGAAGTTAAGAAGTCGCCACCTAGGCATGGATAATCAAGGGAAAATATTTGAAAAGTTGAAGAAAAGCAAAATCAAACCAAAAGTCAAGCTGCAGGTCCCACGTGCTGGAAAAAGGGGAATAAATTTGATAAATTGGGAAAAATAAAATAAAAATATCTGATTTGTGGGCCCAAGATGGCGCCACCTAGCCCTAGGAAGTGTCTAGAAAACTTGGGGAAAAAGAAAAGAATAATAAAGAAGTTCCTAGCCAAAATTGGTAATTTTCATAAATTCCGAGCCAAAGTAGGTAATTTTCCCCAAATAAGAAGTAAAAATCTAGATATTTTCATGGGGAAACGCCACATGTCCAGAGCTTAGACCCTTCTGGATTTTCTTGAAGAAAAAGTCAAAAAGTCAAATGAATTCCATTAATTACTAGACAGAGTTTTACTCCAGTTATTCCAGACTGATCAGATACTTTTACTATTATTAAATTCACATGCTCTCTCTCTCCTAGACCAAGGGAACACAAAATTTTGCAAAGGAAAGAGAGAAGATTTCAGCAAGTTTCCATAGCCAAATCAACTCCAAGCTACTAAGTCCATCAACCGAACTTTCGATTAAGGTAAACACCGAAAATTCACATGGTGTTAGGGCTTGGTGTTGTGGTTTGATTTTGGTATTTTTTTAAGTGTTCCACTGAGTCTAAAACTTGATTTTGTATGGGGTTAAGTTATGGTTTAAGTTTCCAAACTAGAAAACCCCAGAAAACTCAAAGAAGAAGTTTGCTACCAGTATTATGGGATTCTGGGCAGAAAAGCTTCAAACATGTTTTTAAAATAGTAAACAATGTTGGTTTGAGCTGAAATTTTACAAGTAAAACGTAGACATCTGGGGCATCATTTTGATATGTAACTCGACATATGTTTGATTTACCAACTAAGAGAAAATAAGTTTTGAAAACGACTGAATTATTTTTCTTCAAACTTAGACATCCTAATGGTTCGATGGTATTGGGTTCATGTAAATATGATTTTTTAGGAATTTATTAAAAAGCCTTGAAGTTAGGTCAAATTCACTGGATTTTCTGGAAAATTAGTAAAGGGCTCAGATTTAATTAAAAATACACGGGTATTTCTGGAAATACTGAAAATAAGGTATTTTGGTGTTATTTAGGTCAAGGGCGTTTTTGGAAAATTCATCTGTCACAATAAAATATTAAAGGCAGTATATCCTCCACTAGGTAGTAACCACTTTACTCCGGCACTTTTATGTGCTTTGTTACATTTTTGCTTGTCATATGGGTTTTTGTTTGTGTTTGGCCAAATATGCATACAGAGCATGATTGTGATTGAGTTCCTAGCGTTGAGGATGCCTGTCGGGGCTTGCCTATATGGCGGCTCAACGGAGTCGGGCTTGTGATTCCGGTAATTCTGGGGCCTATCTTGGTAAGGTGGCCCGACAGTTCGAAGAGGTGTTGTTGTATATGTCTCTATTTGCATATGCATGGTTGCATATATGACATGATTGCATGCATACACCTTACACATTTAGTGCATGAGCATTGATGGTTACTCCGGAGGCCATTATTGGACTCCGACTCTTATGTAGACACAGGGGGAACGTACCTGATGTGAAGAACCTTTTCAGAAAGGTTAGTACTTATCGATGCAGATTGAAGAATAGGGAATGCCCTATTACATTTTGTATCTGTGTTGGGATGACTGTACATATTTGGTATTTATTTTTGGATGACTATACCCTTAACCCTTCGGGAACATTTATTTTCTGTTTATTTTATTTTTACCAGTACAATAGATTGTCCAAACCAGTTAAATGCTCTGTTGCGCTCACTCTGATACAAGTTAAATGGACCTGATAATGAAGGAAATGTAACTAAGTAAAGGAATCCTTCTAACCCGCCACCTGAAAGGACGAGGCCTAGGGGGTGTAACACAACCGGCTACATAATTGGTATTAATGGTCTTTGTGGGACGATACTTGTACTTTCTCTTTATTACTTGTTTGAATGGTTCGCTTGCCACAAGAGGAATTTGACCAACAAGTTTTTCTCATTGTTACCGGGGACTGAAAATACCTTTTATGCTTGCAATTTTTGTATTGATAAGTTGTGTTTCACCTCACTAAACTCACTCCCTTTATTTATGATTTTTAGGTCCCGTCTATAGTGTATATGTAGCTCGGCCTCTACTGATCTTGAGCCTTATGATCCTGAAATTGAACTAACCTATGAACAGAGGTTTAGCAAGCAGAGGCGAAGGAGTCATGTTAGTGATTTTGCACACATGGTGGAAGCACAAGGGAATCTGAATTTAGATCGAGATGAGCAACACCTATTTCATAGGGATAACCATATCCCACAACCACCACCACCACCAAACCATGACAATGCTAACCTTAATCTAGCCATTATGGAGTTTGGATTTTTGATCCGAATAGGCTTAACTCAACCATCACTCCACCACACATCACTACAAGCCAGTTTGAGCTGAAAATTGTCATGTTCCAGATGCTAAACACAGTAAGGCAGTTCGGTGGACTCTTATCCAAAGACCCTCACTTTCATCTCAAAACTTTTATGAAAAGAGTTGTGTCTGCTTTTCCTCTAACAAAGCCTTGATCAAGAAGGAATTTGCTTAATCGCTCATACCAAGCTCTAGGAGCTTGTTTCGTGCCATATAGGGCCTTCTTGAGACGATACACATGATCTGGACAATGTTCATTTTTAAAACCGGGAGGTTGTTCTACATAAACTTCCTCTTGTATAAAACCATTCGGAAAAGCACTTTTCACATCCATTTGATATAATTTAAATCCTTTTACACATGCAAAGGCTAGAAGTACTCTTATGGCTTCCAATCTTGCCACTTTGGAGCATAAGTTTCTTCATAATCAATTCCTTCTTCTTGATTATAGCCTTTGGCAACCAATCTTGCCTTATTGCGGACAATGATTGCGGACTCATCACGTTTGTTCTTGAATACCCATTTGGTGCCAATGACCGGATGGTCTTTGGGCCTAGGTACCAAATCCCAAACTTGATTTCTATCAAATTGATGTAACTCCTCTTGCATTGCTATCACCCAATCATTATCCGAAAGGGCTTCATCAATCTTAGAGGGTTCTATATGAGATATAAATGCATAGAAGGTTACTTCATTCAAAGTACTATTTCTCGTTCTTACTCCCCGATTAATATCACCTATAACTTGGTCTAAAGGATGATTTCTAATAAATTTCCAAGCTCTAGGTTGAGTCGATCAGATTTTCAATATTGTTTTGGGGATCAAATTCAAAAACATTTTCGGGATTTTCAATAGAAGCGGGAGTAGTTTTGAAAAGATTTGATTTTTGAAAACATTTTCTTCTTCATTATCCAAGGCTTTATCGATTTGGATTCACCGAAAACAACATGTATTGACTCTTCAACAATACGAGTGCGAGTATTAAAGACTCTATAAGCTCTACTCCTATTTGAATAACCAATGAAGATACCTATATCGCTTTGGAATCGAATTTACCAAGATTCTCTTTACCATTATTGTGCACATAGCACTTGCATCCAAAGACGTGTAGGTGGCCGAGATTTGGCTTCCTTCCCTTGTAGAGTTCATATGGGGTCTTGTTCAGCTTCTTCCTCAAATAGGCTCGGTTGGAGATGTAGCAAGCCGTACTCATCGCGTCAGCCCAAAACACTTGAGAAGTGTTGTTCTCATTTAACATTGCCCTTGCCATCTCAGTGAGGACTCTATTCTTCCTCTCAACAACACCGTTTTTGGAGTCCTTGAGCTGAGAAATTGTGATGAATCCCCATATTGTCACGAGAACTCGCGAAGGCGTTGTTTTCAAATTTGTTACCATGATCGGTCCTTATACTCGAAATTGCGAAACCTTTCTCGTTCGGGCCTTTTTGGCAAAGGTAACAAACTGATCAAACGTTTCATCTTTAGATGATAAAAATATTGTCCAAGTAAATCTAGAGTAATCATCAACTATGACCAAAGTGTAAAGATTTCCACCAAGACTTTTTACTCTGGGTTGGTCCAACTAGATCCATATGAAGTAATTGAAGAGGTCTACTAGTTGAGATCTCATTTTTTGCTTTAAAAGAAGATTTGGTTTGTTTTCCTTTTTGACAAGCATCATAGACTATATCATTTTTGGAATTCAATTTAGGAATACCAATGACCAAATCCTTTTTCAAAGAACTTGTCAAGTTGAAACATATTAACATGAGCTAATCGTTTATGCCATAGCCAACTCTCATTCAAGTTACTAACAAAACAATTTTCAGAAACTGAAGCATTGCTAGAGAAGTTAAGAGTATAACAATTTCCATCTCTAGGTGCTCTAAATAAAGCTTTAGTTTTCAAATCATCAATGGAGACTAAATCCTTTCTAACAATCAAGCATTCATTTGAATCAAAGATAACTAGGTTACCCTTGTCGGTGCTTTGGCTCACACTTAGGAGGTTGTGACACAATCCTTCTACTAGGTAGACATCTTTGATGAGAGGACCTTCATTGTTTCCTATCTCACCAATCCCAAGCAATTTTTCCCGATTGGTCTCCTCCGAATGTGACTCTACCACCATCCTTTGGTTTGATTGAAAGGAATTTGGATCCATCTCCATCCATGTGTCTTGAGCACCCACTATCAATGTACCACTTGTTGGGTCTTGATGCTCTAAGACAAACCCGCAAATCACAAGGATCAAGCCTTAGGTACCCACCTTTTCTTGGGTCCTTTGGAGTTAGTTTTGACCTTAGGAACATAAGTTCCTTTCGGTACCCATTGATAATTTCCCACGAGCTTAATTTTTCTTTCATTTCTATGAAAGCAAGATGAAGTAGAATGACCCTTCTTATTACAATAATTACAATGTGCAAAGGGATTTGAAGAATGAACTGATTTTGTGAAATAGTTCATGTATGTTTTTTGACCACTCTTCTTCTTACCTTTCTTCTTATCTAAATCCGATTACGTAGCCAATGCCTGATCTATCATTTATAAATCGTTGTTGTTTCAAAATCACATCAAGCATTTCACTTCCCTTAGTGAATTTTTCGAGTGCTTTTGTAAGATGTAAATTCTTTTTCTTCAAATCGAGGACATTCTTCACAAGCAATATTTTACGAAGAGGAAAACTTTTCAACTTGAAATTCAAGAGTAAGATTTCTGTTTTTCAATTTGAAATATTTTTTCAGCAAGTTTTTCAAACTCGTTACTGACCATATATTCAGCAAATAACTCATCATAAGGTGGTTTGCAATCATATACCTCTTCAACGTTGATGCGTAGTTCTTCTTCTTCTTCGGCAACTAAGCATATGTTTGCTTTTTCTTCCTCATCCTCATCATCTTCATCAGATGAACTATCACCCCAAATACCGAAACATATGCCTTCTTTTTGAATCGTTGAATTTCTTCTTTTCTTTGTCTTTGTTCTTCGATTGGGGCATTCTAATTTGATGTGGCCGGGCTTCTCACACTCGTAGCAGATAATTGGCTTTTTAGCTTCATAGCGGAGCTACCCTTGTGAAACTTCTTAAAGCCTTGGTCCTTCTTGTAGAATTTCTTGAATCTTCGGACTAGCATGCCAATTTCTTCATCTTCGTCTTCATTCTCATTTTCCTCATCTGAATCTTTAACTTCTCTTGCAGCCTTGAGGCCAATTCCTTTGTTCTTGCCATGAACTTCATCAAGTCCCTTCTTGAATTTGAGTTTAGCCTCATACTTAGAGAGACTACCGAATAGGGCAGCTACAGACGTCATTGACTCTCCTCGAGCCTCTTCAATAGCCGTGACCTTTGCTTCCCACTCCTTGTTAAGAATATTCAAGATCTTCCTTACTTGACCGGTTGGTCATATTCTTTTCCCAAGGCAGCAAGTTGATTGATGAGATGGGTGAACCTCACTGGAACTCACCAATGGATTCGCCGGGTTTCATTCGAAGAAGATCATACTCATGTCATAAGAGTATTTACTCGATTTTGCTTGACTCAAGCTGTGCTTCATGAGCTATCTCCAGAGCATCCCACATGGCCTTAGCAGATGATAAGGTGCAAATACGAAAGTATTCTTGTTAACTTAGAGCACTTTGGAGTAGTAACACAAATTGCTTGTCGTTGAGTGTGACATTTCTTTCCGTCATTCTCATCATATTCTTCTTCTAGCTTGGGAACTCTAACTCCATCTTCAACGATTGATGGCGCATAGTCTCCTCTTTGAAATACTCTCCGCAGACCGTATTCATTGCCATGACGAAAACTTTGAACTTTGCTTTCCGAAGAGTAATGCTCTCCATTGAAACCGGGTGGCTGTTGATAAGCTCCATCGGGTAAGATACCTTCCATATTGATCCTTCTCGAGATGTTAAGCTCTTTTGAGAAGACCTTGCTTTGATACCAAATGTAAATGGAGCTATATACCCAAGAGGGGGTGAATTGGGTATTTAAAAAAAATCCTTTTCGGAAAGTGCTCTGTTTTAACCAAGTAAAAACAGATTATAACAGAGGAGGAAGGGAAGGAAAGCTTGCACAAGAGAAATTATCCTGGTTCGGTCTTATCCTTGACCTACATCCAGTCCCCAAGCCACACTTGGGATTTTCAATCCACTATACTTACAAACTGATTACAAACTCTGTACTCAAGAGTAGTTCTCTCTCTAGAACTCACTCCCCCTTACAAGTTGCAATCAATACACCCAACCACCAAGTCTTTACTGTAGTATCCAAAAAGGATTCTCGAGTAAGCAACTTCCAGAGGCAAACCTTCGAGACTTGAGCTTTTGAAACCAAAGGCTTTACTCGAGTAAGCTAGTGGTGTACTCGAGTAAGAAACTATTTGCTTGAACATTTTAAGTGTAAAATGCCTCTATACCGCAAAGATACATTTGTATACTGGAGTAAGCAAGTTCAAGCCAGAATGATGACTTCTCTGTATGCTCTCATACTCGAGTATGCAACTCTTTTTCGAAAAAGTGTGAAGTCATACCATGTCTATACTGGAGAAAACAAATTCATACTGGAGTATGCAAGAACATGAGTCAAGTTGAAAATCAGTTTAAGAGCTCATTACTCGAGTATGAAAACCCTTACTCGAGTATGCATGAGTTAGAAAAACTTGGGAGCTCTCACGTAAGACCCTTTACTCGAGTATGAAAGTGTCTACTCGAGTATACACTCAAGTTCAAAAGTTCATTTGCTCTCTCAGTAAGTCCGCACTCAAGTATAGCGATCTATACCGCAAGATTGACTTAACTTGAAAAGTTTGGTTGCTCTCACTGGATGGCCTATACTCGAGTATGAAAACCTATACTCGAGTAAGGAACAATTGAAAAACACATTTGCTTTTCGGATGACCCTTACTCGAGTATATCATTCCTATATTCGAGTAAGCACCTTCGTCAAAGACTCGATTGCAGTTATGTTTTTGATGATTAATAGATACTAACTTAAGCATCGGAGTGTCTTGTTATGGTTTATGCGGGATGCTTGATCAATCATCAAATTACCAAAGTTTGCTATCAAAAGAGGCAAACTCGAGTTTGTGAGACTAAACTCAAGTTTATTGAGGGTAAAGAGCAAACTATAGTTTTGGAGAAAACCGAAACTCGAGTCATTAAGTGAGAAACTCGAGTTTTTATCAGACAGAGAGCAACGAGTTTTAGAAGATAAACTCGAGTTTCATGAGTCCTTTCAAGTGTTCACAGAGACATGCTTGAAGTCTAGGTAAGTATAAGTTTTATGAAAACTTAAGTTTTCATTAATAAACTCGAGTTTTTCGTGTAATATATATATATATATATATGTGTGTGTGTGTGTGTGTGTGTGTTTTGCTCTAGCTCTCTCTCAAACCTCTCATCTTCTTCGATCAATCTCGATCCTTTATAACCCTAAATGGCCTCCAAACGACTTGCCAAAACCTCCTAGGGTTTGGATTCAAACTATGAAGCTTCTGGTTCTCCTTCGCCTCCTCCTCTCAAATGACCTATGCGAGTAAAGCACACTCCAAGAAGGTTTAGATACGGGGTCGATAAGAGTATCCCTGGAGTCGCTGCTAATGAACCATCAACCACCTCCAGACATAAGGGAGTCACGATTCAGGAACCTACTAAGGTTCAAGAGGCAAAGTCTGTTGACCCTGAAGCTGTAAACAAAGGAAAGGCCTCTGCTTCTAAGGCTGCTAAGCCTAAATAGAAGAAGAAATCAGAGAAAGGTCCTTCCACTAATCAAGGAACCTATGAACAACCAGAGCAACCTAGCTCTAGGGTAACACTTTAACTAAGATCTACCTTCACTCTAAGGCCTCTGAAGGATTTTGTACCATTACTGCAATTTTAGAGAATGAGAATGCTTGCTAGATTCAAAGAAACCTTTCTTAAAAAGGATTTATGTCCATTTATTTTAGTTGATTTGGTTAAAGCTTAAGGAAGAGTGTTAGTTCTCTATGTGTTTTGATGATAACTGACAATTGTAAACACAAGTTACAGTTTTGTCCTTGGTAAGTTGAAAAACTTACTGTCAAGACAAAACTCGAGTTTTTGTTTCAAAACTCGAGTTTTGGCCTTAGCGCGAAAGTTGCTCATATTTAGTGATCAAAGCAAAACTTGAGTTTTCAAATGAAAACTTGAGTTTTCAAATGAAAACTCGAGTTTTGGGACTTACAGAGAGCACTCAGTTTTTTCACTTAAAGAAAACTCGAATCGACTCGAGTTTTGCCTTACACGAGAGATTTCACATTATTTTCAAATGAGGACAAAAATCGAGTCTTGGTTTGAAAACTCGAGTTTTGGCCGACGACGAGAGTCTTGAATTATTGAACATATGCAAACTCGGTTTGTGCTAAAACTCCAGGATTTTGCTTTACTCTGAGTTTTATAAGTTTTATCTAAGTTAAGAGAAAACTCGAGTTTTGGTTTCAAAACTCAAGTTTTTGACTTAACGAGAGAGTTTTCAAGTTTTTACTCGAGTCTTTGAAAACTCGAGTCTTAAGAGAAAACTCAAGTTTTGACTTGGCACAGTTTCCTCGAGGTTTTCATAATTATGTGCAAACTCGCGTTTTGATTTCAAAACTCGAGTTTTGGCCAAGCCGAGAGCAATGCATTTTTTCAAGGTTTTGGAAACTCAAGTTTCCCTTTGGAAACTCGAGTTTTGATTTGATTTAGATCTCTCAATGTTTTCATACTTAAATGAAAACTCGAGTTTTGTTTTGGAAACTCGAGTTTTGGCCAACCCGAGAACTTTGAACATTTTCAACGTTTTGAAAACTCCAGTTTTGATGTTTTGGACTTAAACTCACTATTTTCATTAAAAGTCCAAAAATCGAGTTTTGTTTTGGAAACTCAAGTTTTGAGTTTCTCACAAAATATGCTCCAAAGCTCAAATCGTGACTTTCCTCTCTCGAATGGAGGAAACTCGAGTCTTGATATTGAAACTCGAGTTTTGCCTTAAGTGCACAGATTGAAAACTCGAGTTTAGATAAACAAACTTGAGTTCCCATCGCGAAGTCGAAATTCAAATCTGTCGAATTTGTAAAATCTTCGTGTTTGATTTCAATACTACCTACAATCATTCTCATACATTTCTAGCTATGTTTAACCACTTTGTTAGTGAGTTTCAGATACTTTAAAGAATGTTTATTGAAGGTTTAAAGCAAAAGCAAAAAGTGATGTTAGCACATTAAATGCTAAACCCAGAAAGTTGCATACTTTTGGGTAATCCGCCTGCACACGCTTACAAAGAATTAAAGAATGATTTTGACATCCAGCAGCTGCTACTCCAACGGATAAATTCACAGGAAGTCAACTCCGAACTTCTGCTCAGCTGGATTAAGTGAAGATTAGTGAGAGAAGAAGACCTAAACTTACCCAGAACTTTGTCTAATGAAGGCAACAGTTATATTGAAGATTACAACGGTCATTTAATGCTTTCTTAGTATAAATAGAGAAGCATTCAAGTCCTCTCAACTAACACACCTGCTGAAAATGAATTGCATTCAAGTTTCTCAACTACCTTTCTGTTTCCACTTGTATTGTATCTTGTGATACTAAAAGCTTCAGTGTTTATCATTATTCACTTTTAGAGAGAGTTGTTATATGTAAATCATTTACTGTAAAGAATCACAAGTCTGGGACTTGGTGATTGGGTTCATTGATTACAACTTGTAAGGGGGAGTAAGTTCTAGAGAGAGAATTACTCTTGAGTACAGTGTGTGTAATCTTTTGAGATAGTAGAAATCCCAGTGAGTCTGGGGGTTGGACGTAGATCAAGAGGTTAGACCGAACCAGCATAAATTCGTGTGTCTTGTTCTTCTCCTTTTCTACTCTGTTTACCTCTGTTTTTGCTGCCCTAAATAGAGCAAAGTTTTAAAGTTTTTAAAATCCCCAATTCACCCCCTCTTGGTGATTTAGCTCCACTTTCAAAGAGTACAATCTTGACCTCTCTCCTTGGCTTAAGCTATTTGATTCCCTCCTTTCTATAAATGCTCCTTATACCTCAAATATTGTCAAAATGTTTTATTTTAATATGATTTGGGATAGTGTTGAGGATTCTGAAGGAAACCTTGTTGAGGAGAGGATCTCTACTCAAGTGAGGGGAGTTAAGATCACCTTATTTGCCTCTTTTCTTAATTATGTTTTGAAAATTGAGGTTCCTCCCCCTATACCCACTCTAAAATATAGCAACAAGGAAATTTTTGAAATTCTAAGGCCAAATGACCCTATCCCTGAGGATCAATTGGCTTCTCTGTCTTTTCCTCCTGCTGCTATGCCCCTGGTTCATAGAGCGATTTGGTATATTTATTCTAGGAACCTTTTGAAAAAAGTTGGCAATTATACCTATTTTGCAAAGAAGGATTACCTCCTCTTTACTTCTGTCATTGATAAGGTTCCTATCAATGTTGCACACTGGATGTTCCAAGAAATGGCTCATTTCAAATTTGCTTCTAGAAAACTTTCCAATATTCCTTTCCAACTCTTGTGTCAGTCATTCTCTTCTATTGCAAGATATGGTACATTGGCTCTGCTGAGACTGTGAAGAGGCCTCCAAGCTTGGCAAACAATTGTTAAATATAATGAGGATCAATTTTGAAGAAGGATCAGGCCAGTCAAGGGCCCCCTCTAGATCTAGAGCATCTCAAGTAAGAGTTCAAGAGGCTCAGTTTGCACATGATATGGTGGATGCCCAGGATGGGTTGAAGGAGAAGGTTGAGGATCTCACTGGCCACTTTGAGGATCAAGCTGCTAGTATTTCAACACTTATGGTGTCAAATGTGGTCTTAAGTGATAAGATAGATAAGGTCTTGAAGCTTCTTTCATCTGCTTCTGGTTCTAGTTCTAGTTTTGCTTCACCATCTGCTGGCCCTAGTTTCAACATTCCAAAGCTTGAAGACCTTTCTACCTCACCTTCCTTCACTTTCACTACACCTATAATCTCTACCTCTCCAATTGCCTCCTCTACTCCAGCCATTGAAATCATACATCCCTCTCACACCTCCACTATTAAACTTGATTCTCCTCCATCTACTCCTTTGGTGGACCCCTTTCCTGAAGACCCTATCTCAGCTCTACCCTTGTTTTTTGATGACAAAGGGGGAGAAGAACAGTGAAGAGTTTAGTGTTTATGTGTTTTCTTTTTGTTTTTGATCACTTTTGTTTATATCAGCTACTAGTTTATGAAAAAAAATTCTGATGTACTCTTGTTGTTCTAAATGAATGAATGCATCTTGTAGAGTTCAATTTGTTATTGCTTCTGTTGCTTAACTATGAGATATATATTTCTTGATTAAATGCCATTTTCTCAAAATGCCCATATCTGCTAAACTCTTTGATCTTTTGGTTTACAAGTGTTTTCATCATCAAAAAGGGGGAGAATGTTAGTTCTCTATGCGTTTTGATGATAACTGACAATTGTAAACTCAAAATGAAGCTTGTATTTATTAAGTTGAAAAAATTACTGTCAAAGGCAAACTCGAGCTTGTAGTTGCAAACTCGAGCTTGGACTTGACAGAGAGTTGCACAAGTTTTCTAAACTTAAGCATTTATATTGGCAAACTCAACTTTATGTCAAATAGAGAGCTAAAGCAAACTCGAGTTTATTATTGGAAACTCGAGTTTTTGTTAGACAGAGAGACTTTCAAAGTTTTGTGAAGTTAACCAAACTCGAGTTTGCTATGTCAAACTCAAGTTTGTGTTTGGCCGAGAGATTTAAGGTTTTTCCATGTTTTAAGCAAACTTGAGTTTGTAATTGTAAACTCAAGTTTGCGCTTGCTAAGAGTTTTTCAAATGTTTCTCATTTAAAAAAAACTCAAGTTTGTTTTCTTAAACTCCAGTTTGTGTTAAGCCGAGAGCTTCTCACTATTTTTGAGCTTAAGAAAACTCGAGTTTACTTTTGAAAACTCCGAGTTTGAGCTTTGTGGACTTAATCTTTTTCCATTTCAAAAAGTCCCAAACTCGAGTTTATCACTTAATAACTTGAGTTTGCTCCTTTTTCAAGATGTTTTTCAAAGCTCAATCGCGATGAACTTTTCTAAGAAAGAACCAAACTTGAGTTTGATTTACCAAACTCAAGTTTGGGTCTGAGCAAAAGTTGCACACTCCGGTTGCTTAAACAAACTTGAGTCTCGTGTCTCTCTATTTGAAAATCATCATTCTAGAATTTGCGAAATTTTCATGAATGATCTAGATACTTCCTATCATCACTCAATACTATTCTGGACTATCATTAGTGCAAAAAAGGGTTTTAAGACAACACCCCGGTCTTAAAGGTATGATCTTAAAGGTGGCAGTTTTGTAAATATAAAGAACTTCTTGGACTGGATTCTTTTCTCATAGGTCTTAAATATATTATTCAGACCGATTTAAAAAATAACCGGTCTTAAAAATTTTATTAAAAAAATTGAAATATCAATTACTTTATAGAGAAATCTCATACAAATGGACTTATATTTTATCGGTCCAAAATAATAAGGAAAAATTTACATATAAAGGTCTAAAAATTTTGAGACCGCACATATTTAGTAAATTTGGTCTTAAAAGTGTTCTTTTAAGACCACCATATAATGAGACCGGTACAAAACATAGAAAAAATAAAACAAAAATTAATTAATTTCAAAACCGGAGTTTTATAAGGACTGGTCGATGAAGACCTTTTGTCATTAGCCTTGGGGTCCACAATCAACAATTAACCAAGTATTGCGTATAGGCAAACCTAGGATCGTTCTCTTCTCGAGGAGCCTTTTATTGAATCCTAAGTAATCTAAATGTCATGCAAATGCAATGAAAACAAGGGGGATTGAGTTTTGGATTTTAAATTAATAAACTAAAATGGAAATGCAATTTAAATGAAGCAAAGATAAAATAGAATATAAGAAAACGAGAAAAAGCAGATTAAAATCAATCAACCCGACATTCGGATTCCGAGACTTCCATCATTGAACAAAATATAAATAACCCACGTTTGGCTCGACGAACCGAGATCTACGCATTCACCCGAGAAAATCCCTCAACTAGACGATCGCCTAGAATATGTCCGAACAACGCGTCCCACCGTGCGATCACACGGTAAAACTTAAAACCTAGTTCGAACTCGGTCCTTGGGATAAACCAAACCGAATATTAAATCTAATATTCGAACTATTTCCAAAAATCGGATCCGATAAGATGAAAATAGAAACGAGTTAAATCACTGATAAAGCACAAGTTCTTTGGATGAATCATGGAATCCTCACGTTGGGTTAACCACAGAAGCTTAGCCAAGCATGGCTAAGCAAAACACAGAAGAAAAAAGGGACAAGGGTCTTAAATGCCATGGAAGTTTTCACTCAGGAGCACTGATAAGATGGAAGTTTTTTTTGGACCAAAAATGCTACGGAAGTTTTCGCTGAGGAGCAATTTTGCCCCGGAAGTTTTCACTAAGGAGCAATTTTGCCTCAGAAGTTTTCACTAAGGAGCAATTTTGCCCTTAAATCCCCAAATATTAAATTTGACTATTAAATCGGTCAAAGAACACACATGTTATGCCTTGAAAATGTCAAACTTGGAGCCGAGAGAAGGAGATCCTTGAGATGTTGAGCTCAAGGTGGCGAATTTGTGAAGCCGAACTGGTCAAAGGGACCGAAAGGTCGATCATCACAAAACCCAAAGGAAGCATCACTTATGATCTAAGCAAATGATCAGTCTATACAAACGTAAATATTATCACTATTGATTTGTTTTACTGAACCAATTTTTGGAACAATTTGTTTCTCGTTTTGCGTTTCATTTGCGTTTTGTGACAGACCTTTCACCCCTTTGACCAGCTTCGGCTTCACAAATTCTGCGCCTTGATTTCAACATCCGAAGGATCTCATTCTCTAACTCCAAGTTCGACCTTTTCAAGGCATGACATGTGTGGTCTTTGACTGATTTAATAGTCAAATTTAATATTTGGGACAGAAGGGAAAAATTGCTACGTTTGTAAACTTCCGAGGCAAAATTGCTCCTTAGTGTAAACTTTCGGGGCAAAATTGCTCCTTAGTGAAAACTTCCGGGGCAAAATTGCTCCTCGCCGAAAACTTCCGTGGCAAAAATGATACTTCCGAGGCAAAATTGCTCCTTAGCGAAAACTTCCGTGGCAAAAATGATACTTCCGGGGCAAAATTGCTATGTCTTTTGAACTTCCATGGCATTTTTGGTCCAAAAAAAACTTCCGTCTTACCAATGCTCCTAAGCGAAAACTTCCATGGCATTTAAGACCCTTATCCCAAGAAAAAAACCAAAAAGAAATCCTATTCAACGTAATTGAGAATATCCTTTTTAGCAATCTAATCTAACCTATAAATAGGAAACACTAGGGCTACAAGATTGACCCAAAAATAGGAAACCTTTAAAAATAGGAAACTTCCAAGAATAGGAAACCTTTAATAAATGGTCTTTTATTACAAAATTCGAGCAAAATAAAAATCCAGAAAATTGGGTCTGTCTTTAGCTCCAAGTTCGTCCATCTTCTTCTCTGAATCAGCCTTCTGAGTCTTCATAACAATTGTAGCTCTCTAAAGCATCTAAAAAAGGAAAAAGAATCAGGCTAATCGGATATCTAGATTAAAAGTTATGGCGAAAATACTAAATCACTGTAAATCTGGAATTTAATCATAAAAATGAATCAAATCCAATTGAAAGCTCAAAGCTCGATTAAATAATAAAATCCATTATTTATTAACTAAACAATCCTAAATTTATTCACCAAGAGATACAAATAAGTGTAATAATATTCAATCATCAAATTCCCCCACACTTATCTTTTTGCACTCCCGAGCAAAATTCAAAGAAAAAACTAAAATGAAAAAGGTACAATCCCAAACGGCGCCATTTGATGAAGACCTTTTGTCATTAGCCTTAGGGTCCACAATCAACAATTAACCAAGGATTGCGTATAGGCAAACCTAGGATCGTTCTCTCTTCTCGAGGAGACTTTTATTGAATCCTAAGTAATCTAAATGTCATGCAAATGCAATGAAAACAAAGGGGGATTGGGTTTTGGATTTTAAATTAATAAAGTAAAATGGAAATGCAATTTAAATGAAGCAAAGATAAAATAGAATATAAGAAAACGAGAAGAAGCATATTAAAATCAATCAACCCGACATTCGGATTCCCGAGACTTCCATCATTGAACAAAATATAAATAACCCACGTTTGGCTCGACGAACCGAGATCTCGCATTCGCCCGAAAATCCCTCAACTAGACGATTGCCTAGAATATGTCCGAACAACGGCATCCCACTGTGTGATCACACAGTAAAACGTAAAACCTAGTTCGAACTCAGTCCTTGGGATAAACCAAACCGAATATTAAATCTAATATTCGAACTATTTCCAAAAATCGGATCCGATAAGATGAAAATAGAAACGAGTTAAATCACTGATAAAGCACAAGTTCTCTGGATGAATCATGGAATCCTCACGTTGCGTTAACCACAAAAGCTTAGCCAAGCATGGCTAAGCAAAACACAGAAGAAAAAAACCAAAAAGAAGTCCTATTCAACGTAATTGAGAATATCCTTTTCAGCCATCTAATCTAACCTATAAATAGGAAACACTAGGGCTACAAGATTGACCCAAAAATAGGAAACCTTTAAAAATAGGAAACTTCTAAGAATAGGAAACCTCTAATAAATGGTCTTTTATTACAAAATTCGAGCAAAATAAAAATCCAGAAAATTGGGTCTGTCTTTAGCTCCAAGTTCGTCCATCTTCGTGTCCAAATCAGCCTTCCGAGTCTTCATAACAATTGGAGCTCTCTGAATCATCTAAAAAAGGAAATAAGAATCAGGCTAATCGGATATCTAGATTAAAATTTATGGTGAAAATACTAAATCACTATAAATCTAGAATTTAATCATAAAAATGAATCAAATCCAATTGAAAGCTCAAAGCTCGATTAAGTAATAAAATCCATTATTTATTAACTAAACAATCCTAAATTTATTCACCAAGAGATACAAATAAGTGTAATAATATTCAATCATCATGGTCTTAAAGGTCAACTTTTAAGATCGTCTTATAATATGTCTGGTCTTAAAGTTAAATATTTTAAGACCGAACTTAAAATTTGGCCAGTACAACAATATTGAAGAAAATTAAACAAATAATTAATTACTTTTAAGACCGGAGTTTAATATGACCGGTCTTAAATGTTAAAATTAAGACCGTCTTTTTTATATCCAAACATTAAAAATAAAACGCCAAATATATTTTTCTTCGTGTGAAAGCTTTCGTTAGTCTCACCAAAGAACCCATTCACGTTGCGAAACCCTTCCTGTTGCATTCCCTCTCTTCCTCACCCCACGTACCATTAGCCTCTATTACTCTCTCATTTGTTTAGGCATTCCTCTCTTCCTGTCTCAAAATGAACGGTGAAAATGATTCTAGTCGTGTTCCTGGAACGCCGATTCTTTAGGTGTGCGGTGTGAGCGAGCGAACCCCGTTCATCTCACAATCGGCCTCGTAACCTACCTACATGCCGTGGTAGAAGAGGCACATGAATGATGGATTATCCCTAAGTCGGACTTAAGGGGTCAAAGCTCAAGATTCAGTTTGATGAAAATTTGGAACCTTTCGGTCCTAAAAAATAAATATAATAGTTTTGTCAGCTAATTAGCACGCAGCAAGGTTAGCATCTTGACAGATGAGTGGAAAAATGTGGACTGTCGCACAATAAAGGATCCTATTTGGGACACTATCTGACTTACATACACTGTCCCTGACTGTCAGAAGTTGAAAGATAAGACATTGTCTTATTATGTTGATCAGTGGAGGAAGTTTAAGACCTTTCTACATAACAACTATATTTTTGTCAAGGTTCAGCCTGACCATAATCCTTGGAACAAGTACACATTTATTGATGAACAAACTTGGCAACAATTTGTTCAGCTACGGACTACTCCTGAAGTTTTGGTGAGTTTATATTTAGTTTTGTTCGCCCTTTTGTTTTCTTATTAACCTGTGCGGATATGTGAATGTTATTGTGTTCATTTAATCATGTTAGTTAAATGGTTTGGTGTGTGAATAGAAGTATACATTTCCTGCCTTTGTCTTATATCAGAGGAGCATGTCTTAGTTCAAGCCATTATTATAGTCTTAGTTTTGTTATAGTAGGTAGTGGTTAGACATTGTTGTTAGTTAGTTAGTATGTTAACTGTGTAATGGTTTCGGTGCAAGCTGTTATTGGGCCTTAAGAGTCAAGAAACTATATATAAGAGGTTATTCTAATATGTGTAGGAACCAGTTATGATGAATGAATGAATTGACTAAGTTGGCAGTAATTCTGCAACTCCCTTTCCTCTGTTTCTCCCAATTTCTTCTACAATTCTACATCTTCATTAAATAAAATGTTGAAACTTGATGAAGTGAATTTAACTAGTGTTTGAGGTTCATATCAAGAAGAAGTTCTCTAATTTCTGTTAGTGAGATGGATGGAATTCATAATTAATAGTTGTTTTCAATTCTGATTCACAGAAAAAAAGGGAACAAGAACAAGAGATCAGGAGAAAGAATGATTGCTCACATAGAGATTCTCACGGCGGATATGGAAAGGCCGAAAAAGAATTGATGGCGGCCAAGCGGAAGAGATTGGAAGATGAAGCTGAATCCAATCCTTCTGTGATAGTTGATCAGCCATCTCCAATACGTCGCGAGGAGTTGTGGTTATATATTCGAAAAAAGCCAAGCGACACCTACACAAGTGAACAAACTCGTGTAGTTGCTGAAAGAATTGTAAGTATCATTATTGTTATTTTTTAGTTACTAAACATTTTTCATTACTAAGCTTCTCGTTATCTGTATCTTACAGGAAGATCTTAAAAAGAAATAAGCAGATGGATCTTTTGTGTTGGACGGAGGAATGATGTTCTAACCGTTGCGACCAGAAAATCGGATCACTCGGGCCTGTAAGGGGGATTGGAGGACGAGTAGGCCTAAAGCGATACTTTGGTAAATCCAAATGCCATAAACAAAGTATGGTTACCCGGGAGGAGATGGAACAAACGGTTACCAAAATAAATGAGGAAGCAGCGGCTCAAGAAGCTTCATTGACTGCAATGTTTCAATTCCAGCTGAGCCAGATGAAAGAGGAAATGAATCAAATGAAGTTGCTTGTGAGCTCTCGTCCAGAGACCAATGTTCCCTTCACACATTCGCTTGCACCTATGCAAAGAGAGCACTAGAAGGAGCTGCTTTGTTGGACAATCGAGCAACCTTGTGACCTGCATGTGGCAGAACCCCATAGGCGATTAGTTGCAAAAGGGACTGTCCACAACTTGGGATCAACTGTACACCACCAACAAATGGCTGATGATGAATTCAGAGTGTCAGTTGAAAAGGTGATCATTGATGCACCTCTCCCTCTCCCAACTGATCAACTGAAGCTTGTGAATGATGTCAAGGGAACCTTCATCTCTTGGCCAGTGAAGCTTGTACATGTCTCTACTCCTCCTGAAGCTTCATCCCCTCTTCAAGCTCCATCCCACCCTCAAGCTTTATCCCCTACTACTAAGTTGACTGCTAAGAAAAAATATATCAGATATGTTATACAATGGATATTTTAAGGATAAATCGTGGCATGTCAACAAAGTAGTAGGCCTCCCTGATATCCAACTGGTTTTCATTGACCCCGTTGATTTAACGTCCCCGTTTGCAACCTTGGAAAGGAGCTTACTAGTCCAATGGTTCAAATGTTTATAAAGTAAGTATCTTCTTCTATGAGTACATAATTTAAATGCATCGTTTAGACACACGCATACATACATACTAATTCCCCGATGTCATTATTGTAGGTTCATGCGGATGAATTGGAACAATAGGGCTGGAGCAATGATTTTGGATTCTTATGCCCAATCTATGCAAGTTCAATACCCATGGAGGATAGACAACAATACATATCAACGAGGGTGTGTGAAGTGAGAAAAAAGGTGTACTTGTTTCCATACTACCATAGGTACGTATCACAATTCTTGTCTGCTATTCACTTAATTCTGCTACATATATCACTGAGTACTTTACTGCTGTGAATTTTTAGCCACCACTGGCAGTTGGTCCTCATGTGCATGGAGGAGCATACAGTGGTCTTCTTATGCTCCACTCATAATGATCTAGGGCCTATTTGATGCAGACCATGAACGAGTAAGCATGTCATTTTGATTCTCTTGCCTGAAATCTCTGCTGTGAATTTTCAGTGAACATTATTGAAAAACTTGTGATTTTTATGATAGTGCCATGAGGACCTTCCAAATCCAGGTAAAAAAAAAATCATACGTATGATGCCAAAGATCCTAAATGGCTCACACCAAAGGTTAGTACATATTTGTACACTTTACACTGCCTTGTGAACTTGGTCAATAAGCTATATATGCTCTTATATATATTTCTTGTTCTTTTTAGACCTGTTGGCAACCAAAGGGGTCCAACTTATGTGGCCCGTACGTCTTGAAACACATATATGAAATTATCACGCAAGGAAGGACTGAATTCACTGTAAAGGTAAATGTATTTAATGTTACATATTTTGGCTGAATTCAGTTTCTGGCTTAATGTTACATATGAAATATGCACACAAGTTAATTCAATTTCTGTCTTTGATGTTACGTAGGTTTGCTTATGCTGATCCCTTTTACGATGATGAAGTGGAGCACATACGCAATGTATTTTGTAAATATCTGTATGACCTCTTAAAGTCAGGAAAAAAATTATAGTCCTAAATTCATTTATAAATATATGATGTAGCAACAATAATCTTCTGTAATGCTACAACATTGTGGATCTTTATTATGAATTAGCGCCACAAAGTCACCATAATGCTATAGCATTGCAAGGATGATCTTTATGTTGATCTCTTCTCGAGTTATTTCAGGAAATAAGTACAAGTCATCAAGTTGAATGTTAAGATGGCATTTGCTTGGAAAAAGACATAAATAGAAGATGTGGTGAATAGAATAGAAGATTTATAGAATCCCGCGTAATTAAGAAAATCAATCAACTGAATATTGGGAGTCAAACCTAAAAGAATAGGAAAGCCTGGCTCACTAGACGTTTGGTGTGAATGACCTGATTATAAAAGGGAAGAGACGGCTCGACCTAAAGTATCATGGAGTCATAAGGGTCAAAAGTGGAGAATACAAAGCATAAATTTGATACAACCTAACTCACATTGAGAGATCGAGATTCATAAATGGAAAGCTACGAAAAGACCTAATCTATTCCTTAAGTTAGACGGAGTCAGAAGGTGTAGAGGTGTCGTGTGACGAAGCTCCTATACAATCGATCACTCCAATGAGCTTTTCTGTTTTACTCTCTTCTTTAATATTTTCATGACTGTTATGATGTAATCTGTATTTTGTTTCCCTCATCATTCATGAACTAATCTCTGTTGGTTGAGTGAGGATGGATTTCTAAGTTGTACAATGAACCCAGTTTGCTAAGTTTTCAATTCAATAAATTTAGTTTTTTCAATTGTGATTTAACGTCTTGTCAATTAGTTAGCCGCTAAGAGACTAGATAAGTAGTCTCGACTTATTGGAAAAGGACTTGAGGTTAGACCTCTGTTGAGCAGTGTGTGCTAGGTGAGCTTGTACAGGGCTCGATCTAAACTGTAGCTACAAGAATGGGTCTACCTCACATAGACAACACACCTAGGTTAAATTGACATTTTAAACTGAAAATCGTCATAGGAATATGGGAGAAGTAAAGCAAGGAGTGTACTTACGGGATGCAAACGCTTCTCTATAGATTAGTGGTAGGTTAACTGAATAACGTTGCGATAGGCATTTTGTCATAGCACTTTGGAAGCTGTGTAGCAAAATGCTGTTATAATGTGTCACATGCAAACTAGGGGATTAATGTGACTTAGGAGGAAATCTAAGCTCTGCCTATTTTTAATATGAAATCTCTCAATCAAACTCCTGATCAATTCTTTACTTTCATTTGTTAGTAGTGATAGACAAAAAACAAAAAAACACTAAATCTCTTCTCATCACACAACTTTCACAAGGCAACCTGTAATATCTTGAATTTTGAACCCTGAGAATTAAGAATAAGCTTGTATCAGGCAAACGATTAGACCCAGTTCAGGTAGAGTGATAATAGATTTCAGAAATATTGTATGGAATCTTCATAAAGTTAAGAAGCTTGTTGAAGAAACCAAGCAAAAATCTAGAAGGAAGAAGCTTAATCAAGAAGCAAAGTTGGCTTCTTGGATAAGCTAGCAATTACTTAATCAAGAAGTAGCTTGAGGGACATTTTAAGGGTATTTTGGTCATTTCACAAAAAGGACACCTAAGCTTTTGCTTATGTCATAAAAATGACATCACAATCTTGTCAAGAAGTCTCAAATTCATGCAAAGCAAGGGGGAGAGAAAAAGTCAAATCGAAACTTGCAAAATAAGCCAAGTTAAAAGGAATTTTGCAAGGGCACTTTGGTCATTTGATTTGGGATATTTTTAGGTCCTTCTTGACATATTTTAAGATGTTTTTCACTCCCTTTTGTATGAGTATTTTGACCCAGAGCTCAAGAGCCATAAAATTAAAGTGTCAGTACAGAAGGGCATAAAAACACTATACAATGTTAATCAGTTAGTAAAAATGATAATTAGCTGTAACCTAAGGTATGAGATGATTAGCTAAGCAAAAATGTGCTAAAATAAGTGTGCTCATGACATTTCTTGGTCAAGTAAGGATTTCCTACGTTTTTTAAGAGATAAGAATGAAAAGTCACCAATAATTACTTGAGGACACGTGTCACTCTGGATTAAAATGCAAAAAGTAAGTAATGATTGTAGGGGCAAAATAGCCAAATCCTTGCCCCTTAAGTCATCAAATTTGTCCATGCAGGAGAGAGAAGGAAAATTCAGATGATTTTATCCATACTTAGGCCCAAACACACAATGCGGGTCCCACGTGATTAACCTAGAGAAAGGGACCGATAGGGATCGTTAGGGCGTCTTTTAGACGAATAAGACAAGTGTGGAGCCATTTTGGGAAGTTAAGAAGTCGCCACCTAGGCATGGATAATCAAGGGAAAATATTTGAAAAGTTGAAGAAAAGCAAAAATCAAACCAAAAGTCAAGTCAGCGAGTCCCACGTCTTTGGAAAAAGGGGAATAAATTTGATAAATTGGGAAAAATAAAATAAAAATATCTGATTTGTGGGCCCAAGATGGCGCCACCTAGCCCTAGGAAGTGTCTAGAAAACTTGGGGAAAAAGAAAAGAATAATAAAGAAGTTCCTAGCCAAAATTGGTAATTTTCATAAATTAGAGCCAAAGTAGGTAATTTTCCCCAAATAAGAAGTAAAAATCTAGATATTTTCATGGGAAACGCCACATGTCCGAGCTTAGACCCTTCTGATTTTCTTGAAGAAAAAGTCAAAAAGTCAAATGAATTCCATTAATTACTAGGCAGAGTTTTACTCCGAGTTATTCCGGTGATCAGATACTTTTACTATTATTAAATTCACATGCTCTCTCTCTCTAGACCAAGGGAACACAAAATTTTGCAAAGGAAAGAGAGAAGATTTCAGCAAGTTTCCATAGCCAAATCAACTCCAAGCTACTAAGTCCATCAACCGAACTTTCGATTAAGGTAAACACCCAAAATTCACATGGTGTTAGGGCTTGGTGTTGTGGTTTGATTTTGGTATTTTTTTTAAGTGTTCCACTGAGTCTAAAACTTGATTTTGTATGGGGTTAAGTTATGGTTTAAGTTTCCAAACTAGAAAACCCTTTAAAACTCAAAGAAGAAGCTTGCTACCCGATATTATGGGATTAAGGGCAGAAAAGCTTCAAACATGTTTTTAAAATAGTAAACAATGTTGGTTTGAGCTGAAATTTTACAAGTAAAACGTAGACATCTGGGGCATCATTTTGATATGTAACTCGACATATGTTTGATTTACCAACTAAGAGAAAATAAGTTTTGAAAACGACTCTGGAATTATTTTTCTTCAAACTTAGACATCCTAATGGTTCAGATGGTATTGGGTTCATGTAAATATGATTTTTTAGGAATTTATTAAAAAGCCTTGAAGTTAGGTCAAATTCACTGGATTTTCTGGAAAATTAGTAAAGGGCTCAGATTTAATTAAAAATACACGGGTATTTAAAATCGAAAATAAGGTATTTTGGTGTTATTTAGGTCAAGGGCGTTTTTGGAAAATTCATCTCACAATAAAATATTAAAGGCAAGATATCCTCCACTAGGTAGTAACCACTTTACTCCGGCACTTTTATGTGCTTTGTTACATTTTTGCTTGTCATATGGGTTTTTGTTTGTGTTTGGCCAAATATGCTTACGAGCATGATTGTGATTGAGTTCCCTAGCGTTGAGGATGCACTGTCGGGGCTTGCCTATATGGCGGCTCAACGGAGTCGGGCTTGTGATTCCGGTAATTCTGGGCCTATCTTGGTAAGGTGGCCCGAAGCGTTGAAGAGGTGTTGTTGTATATGTCTCTATTTGCATATGCATGGTTGCATATATGACATGATTGCATGCATACACCTTACACATTTAGTGCATGAGCATTGATGGTTACTCTGGAGGCCATTATTGGACTCCAGACTCTTATGTAGACACAGGGGGAACGTACCTGATGTGAAGAACCTTTTCAGAAAGGTTAGTACTTATCGATGCAGATTGAAGAATAGGGAATGCCCTATTACATTTTGTATCTGTGTTGGGATGACTGTACATATTTGGTATTTATTTTTGGATGACTATACCCTTAACCCTTCGGGAACATTTATTTTCTGTTTATTTTATTTTTACCAGTACAATAGATTGTCCAAACCAGTTAAATGCTCTGTTGCGCTCACTCTGATACAAGTTAAATGGACCTAATAATGAAGGAAAGGTAACTAAGTAAAGGAATCCTTCTAACCCGCCACCCGAAAGGACGAGGCCGGTAGGGGTGTAACACAACCGGCTATATAATTGGTATTAATGGTCTTTGTGGGACGATACTGTACTTTCTCTTTATTACTTGTTTGAATGGTTCGCTTGCCACAAGAGGAATTTGACCAACAAGTTTTTCTCATTGTTACCGGGGACTGAAAATACCTTTTATGCTTGCAATTTTTGTATTGATAAGTTGTGTTTCACCTCACTAAACTCACTCCCTTTATTTATGATTTTTAGGTCCCGTCTATAGTGTATATGTAGCTCGGCCTCTACTTGATCTTGAGCCTTATGATCCCAAATTGAACTAACCTATGAACAAGAGGTTTAGCAAGCGAGGCGAAGGAGTCATGTTAGTGATTTTGCACACATGGTGGAAGCACAAGGAATCTGAATTTAGATCGAGATGAGCAACACCTATTTCATAGGGATAACCATATCCCACAACCACCACCACCACCAAACCATGACAATGCTAACCTTAATCTAGCCATTATGGAGTTTGGATTTTTGATCTGAATAGGCTTAACTCAACCATCACTCCACCACACATCACTACAAGCCAGTTTGAGCTGAAAATTGTCATGTTCCAGATGCTAAACACAGTAAGGCAGTTCGGTGGACTCTTATCCAAAGACCCTCACTTTCATCTCAAAACTTTTATGAAGGTCTGTGATGCTTTTGTAATCCTTAGGGAAACCACTGACACCCTCAGAATCAAATTGTTCCCATTCTCACTCTGAGATAAGGCCAGAACGTGGTTGAACATGATACCAGACCACTCAATATCATCCTGAATGATTTCGGTGGCAAATTCCTACTGAAGCTCTTTCCCCTAACAAAGAACGTCCAATTGAGAAAAGATATCACCACTTTCTAAAAAAGATCTGGCAAGTCCACATATGAGGCCAGAGAAAACTTCAAGGATTTGCTAAGGAAGTGTCCACAGTACAGACTAGTAGAATGGGTACAATTATAGACTTTTACCAAGGCCTGGACACTCGAACTTGGTCAATAGTCTATGCCTCTGCAAGTGGTTCTATATTGATAAAGCCTTATAACGAGGCATATTAACTACTAGAATTGGTACACCCCTACCTGCCTTGCCCTCTCAGGTGGCAGATAGAGTGATTCCTTGTTATTGATTACCTTTCCTTTGTTAATTAATACCTTTTAACATATATCATAGTGTACGCAACAGAGCATATTATCAGTTTGGGTGAATAAGATATACTGGTAAAGGTGCAGAAAATAAACAGAAAGTAATCCCCATGGGGTTATGGTATAGTAATCCTAAGGAAAGTATTGGGCAATAAGTAAATTAATACAGTCATCCAAAAACTAAAGTACACAATGTGATAAGGCTACTCCTATTTCTTCATCCTCCAACTCCATGCCCTTACCTTTAATCCCCCTAATAGCTAAGTGTAATTCACCTGTTTCTTTAGAATGTCCTAGGATTCAAAATTCAATCCCAGAACAACTATTAAACTCATATACAATATATATGCAGTGCATGTATGCATCCATAACTAGGAAATCACAACATCACAATGGCAATACATATCACATAAATTTAGTACATATTACACATAGTAACATAAAATAGCATTCCACATATGCACATGTTCACTATGCAAGGACCCAGTCCTCAATAACCGCATAATCGCCTAAAAAGACAAGCCCATGGATCCTCAACGCTAGGAAAACATAGTAGCCAGTGCCTCAGATCCTAACCACCCTGAATGCATCTCAGGCTCTGTAATAATTACCCAAGGACACACAGTACACTAGGCCCTACAATAGCGACCCAAGGACACACCGTCCACTAGGCTCTACAGCCTAATCTCAAGTCCCCCTCACGAGATATGTTCCTCAATCATGGCACACAAACATGCAAAGTAACATAGAGTATGCAAGCAAACATTTGCTACTTGACAGCTGTTCAGATATCAATAAAAATCTTCTGATGTCTGAATATCTCCCCATATATGATCTTGTCTTAGACAAAGCAAATATACTTATTTTCATCACTTATATAAAATCCCCTTTTATTTTTAGAAAATTCGCCTTATATTCAGAAATACTAGAAAATATGTCCCAACTTCAAAATTTCATAACTGATTCAAGACAAAACTAATTAACGTGAATCTAGTGGCCATTGAACCCTTAAACAGTCTAGTGTATATTAAAAATACTTCTAGAGGCCACAGGAGGTCATATATTTTTACTGTGCTAAAAATTTTCTCACTAGTCAGAGGCAAAATTCTTGTTTCTGGGCTGTTTTAAAAAATTCATTTATCCTAGTAGACACCTTGAAAAATTGTAAAATCATATATACAATTGAATCCTTAGATTTATACTTTAAGCATGTAAACTTTTGTGGCCATCCAACTTCATTTACTATTTTAAAACTATTTATCAAACACGTCTGCCCCAGAATTTACAAAAACTGGCAGATTCCTTGTTTCTTTGGAAATTAGGGTTTTTGAGGTTCTAAAATCATGACCTTAACTCATTCTCATACAAAATTTTTTGTTAAACCCTTTGGAACCCTTAAAAACATCAAAACACATTATAACTCCATGTTTAACCCACTGGCCAGAAATCATCAAAATCCAAACTACCAAGTCACAAGAGGTTAGCTTAGCAACTTACTTGATCTTGTGCTTGGTTCAACATGAGTTTCTTCTTCTTTGGCTCTTGAATGGTATCAGCCTTAAGCATAAGGGCACCCCAAAAATGTTACTCAAAGAAATCTTAACTGTTTTCATGGAGATGAAGAAGATAGAAGGCTTGCTTAACCAAATCTTGCACATACTTACCTTAAACTCCAACTTGTATGTCTTCTTCTTCCTTCTTGTATGTGAGCAAGCTCTCCTTCACTCTCTTCTCACTTGGGGTGAAATGGGTAGCAGAAAATGAGGCTATAAGAGTCTTTAATAAACATCATGGGTCACATGAAATATCCAAGCATGCTATTGTCCACTGGTCTAAAGAATGTCCTAGGGTTTTGACTTCCGTCCATTGCTCTTTCTCAAAGTATTCTGGATTTTTCTTTGGCTGAACATATGTGGCGAAATCTGATCCATTTGGGGCAGATTTTAAATTACTGCATGTGTCCTTTTAATTCAAATTTGTATTAAATGTATGGTCCAAGGTAGTTGGCTTCTTCTCCAAGTTTTTCACCTTTGGCTCTTCCTCATTAATGCTTGAACTAACTTGTAAGTAACCTTGTCTCCTCCTTTCCCTTCATGGCTGATGGAAGAGGTCATATTTTTGCCTCTTTTGGCTTCAAAATCAAGCCTCTACTTGCTCCTTGTTGGTTCCCTTTCATTGGTCAATTTTTCCCTAAGTCTTTGACCTTTTTAATTGGGCTTTCATATGGCTTAAATCAGCTCTTTCTATCACCCCCAAACTTAAATATTTGCTTGTCCTTAAACAAAAACATGTATCTTCACTAAATTTCTTTAGTATTTGTCATTGATGCATGAATAATTTTATCCTCATCTACTGCTCAAAAAGTTATATAAAATAGGAAATCAACTAAATATGCACAAATGGACACTTCATAGATTTAAAACATGCTTTTCAAGAATTTCCAAATGTGAGTGTGTGATGGAGTTGACATGTACTCCTTTTGCCCCCGCTAAAGTTAAAAGCAACAATTCAAGTCATATAACTATATTCAAACAATCAATTCCATTATTCTCTAATTTCTTCCTCTTTTCTTCTAATTCACTTCACTTGACTAAAAAATCGAAGGGACTTTTCAGCTTGTAATGGGGCCAGGGGTTAAGGTTCCCAAAAGAAGAGGTAAAGGATAATCAACAAATACCTCAAGATAGATGATAACCACTTAAGGGGTTTCTTCCTTTTCTCATTAAACACACTCCCCCAAACTTGAACCAAATTGATCTTTTCCATATCAAGCCTTCTTGGATTTTTTTTATTTTTTGTTTTTGTTTTTGTTTTCTTTTCTTTTTGTTTTTTTGTTTTTTGGCTTGATTTACTGTACATTGTGAACCCTCTTACTTTCTACATTCTTTTCTACTCATTTGACACTCTACTCATCACTAGATTCCACAACCCCAATAAATTATCATCTATCTCAAGGCAAAGGAATCATGGTTTTTCACATTGGCTAAGGTAGGTAGATGTTAGGTCTTTCAAAAAGAATCTATAATCGATTTTCCAATAAGGCTCAAAATAAGGGTTCAAAAGGGAATAGAATCAATCAGGTAGGCTTGAAAGGCTCAATCGCATTTTATGAATTGCCTTAATCCTTTCTTTAAATCTTATGAAATAAATCAAAAGTCTTGAAGAAGTCCAAAGATTGTTTTGAAATCAACAATTTGAAACAAAGGCATATAACCTAATTTGCCACAAAGCCCTTCAACAAAAACATCCAGAATAAAGTTCACTCCAATAGTGCTTTCTTAATTTGAAAATTCCTGAATAACATGATTCATCACTACAATATATCCATTAATACACATTAAACAAAATTTCCTATCAAACATAAAAGATTGAGCAGTAATTTCTATCATTGGATTGTAAGCAACTTTGACAAATACCTAGAATTCCAATTCATTTCTAACATACTTCACAAACAAAAATTTAAGCATGAGAAATTTCAAACATTCCAACAATTGTTCTAAATTGTCACTGTGCACTTGTCAAAATAACAGCAAACTAATTCCACACCCCCAAACTTAAAATTGACAATGTCCTCATTGTCAACTAAAAAAAATGGGAAAGTAGAAAAGTAGCAAATGTACCTGATGTAGCTCATATTCACAGCAAGAACAAAGACATGATGCAAACAATAGTTAGAATAAATCTTGTCGGGCTTTCACGATTAGCTAACAAGTATGAACAAAAACAACACCATCATGGTGGAAAAATGATCTGGGCAACTTGTAACCAATCAATTTGTTGTACAGAAAAGTCTCAAAATATCCACTGCAGAGAAATTTACAAACAGTCCTAAAATCCTGAAAACATGTATACAACATTCAGCTCAACATAAACATGCTAATGAGTCCCAAAACAAACAGATCCAGCAAAGTGTCACAGTGACCATCAGTAGCCACCACACAACAGCCACAACTGTGCAACACAATTTCATATGCCAAAAAAAAAACTATCATTTCTCAAGGGTTACAGAACCCCACAACAAATAAAAAGGCAAACACAACATTAAAATATTGGTTAGAAATAGTAGCATCAGTCATCCTCCTCGTCAGAGAGTGTATAGTCTAAATCTGAATGCTTTCTGGATGCCTTTCTTGAGCTCGATCCCATCTCCCCTCCCTCTCCTCCTCCTCATCATCATCATCATCTGTGCTGTGGATATCATCATCAGCACTCTCATCTTACTTGTCACCATCCACATTGTTGGTTGGGAGGCCATGATGATGGACCAGGCGAGTAACAAGGGAAGTGAGGTGGCCAATGGCAGTGGTGAATGTGTCTTCCAGCCTATCAATCCGGTAGTCATGGCCTCAAATTGTAATTCCAGTTCAAAGCGGGGCCCTTCATGTCTGGCCCTCTTTGTCTCTCTCTTTTTAGGGGTTGGCTGTGATCCCAAATTGTTGTAGGTGAATGGGCGAGCAGGTTCAACAAGGATGTCAGCAGGCAGTTGTTCAACCTTAGCTTGCAGGAAAAAAGAAGTAATGGTATGTGGAAAAATTAAGCGCGTATGATGTTTGTCCCTGCACTTGTAGAAGGCTTTGTACATGATTTTTCCTAGATTAATAGGCTGGTTGGTTTGCAAAAGGTAGATGAAGAGGGCCAATTTTTTTGGTGTGTAGGTAAGGTGGGAAGTGGGCTTAATATTATTGCCTGCCAAATGAAGCTTACATTTTGCTTCCTGTGTTAGATCACTTTGAGCCGGTATTTCTTCTGGCGGAAACGAACAAACCAGGCGTTTTCACCATTCACCACAATCTCCTTAGCTATGTCCTCATAGGGAAACGACTTCTTGTCGGCGGTGTTCTTTCGATACATACGGTCATTGTTGGATACACTTTGGGTAGATTGTAATGCTTTGGTTCATTGTATCGACATTGATGACAACCGACTTGCCCCTAAGGTCACGAGCCCATTATAGAAGATGTGTTGAGTGTAGTATTGGTGCACAAATTCAACATTCACCTTCCTCTTCCTTGCCATGAGTCTCCTAAGACGCCGAGCACTAGCTTGCTTATAAAAATTATATTGGGCCGTCTTTCGAAACTCCCGTTCCCTATGAAGCTTTCTGCCACTGATCATTTAGTGGACCTTGGCCAAGGTGAGTGGAGAGGGGTTACGGGATCGGTTCTTTTGTTTCTTGCCGGGTTTTCATGATCTGCACACAAGAGAAGGAAAAACACACCAAAACACAAGGCACACTTATCAACAAGCAAGCAAAAACCAAAAAGAAACTTATTCAACTTACCCTAAAAAGAAAAGAAAAGATCCCCCAAACTTATATTTTATCTAATGCCAAAGCTTCCAAACAGAATTCCAAAGCCTAAACCTAGTCCTCACTTCCTTAAAATGACTGTTGAATTGTGTACTCAGACTTCCACAAAGTTCAGCTAATCCCAATGCACAAAAGTCAGAGTGTAGGACTTGGCAAAAAGACTCAACAATGCAGCAACTGAATGTTTGAAATCACAGAGGTGCTAAAATTTGTGCAAACCCACTTTGGGAGTTTAGACCTCAATTTTTTTAAGAAATTTCATCCCATAATATCAGCCATAGGATTCAAAATTCATTTTCACTAAGTATAACTTGTGCCCTCAGTTCAATGTCTCAATCAAAATTCAGTCATAGCAATAGGAATTACAAAATGCAGCAAAAGGATGGTAGCTAACAGCAGCTTCACCACCAATATTACAGCAAGCAAAGCACAATTCAGATTTAATTGTCAACAACAAACAACCAAGGTAAACCAAAAATGAGTTCTAGTAAGATTAGCTCAATGCAGAGGACAAAATCAAGGCAACAGTTGTTAATATAGTCAAGAATGTTGAAAACTTTCAAAAATCTGGTTTTAGTCAACCTATAATGTAGCCAAAACCATTGCATTTTTTTTTTCAAAACTGGTAGAAACTTGCAAGAAATCCTATTTCACACAAAGTTTAACAAGTTAATATTACTTCCAGCTAGCACAAACTCAATAGTGTGTACACTTCTTCCAAACAACCAAAATGTGCTAATCCCAGCAGCCATACCAAAAGCAACGTTTAATTCAGTTCAAAAGCAAGCACACATTTGGCTAACAGCAAAATTACTCAAGTAACAATTGTGCTTGACAACAAGACCATTGCAAAGCAACACAATGTGGGAGCTAAATTTAGCTTAGCTAGCAATGTTTAAATGCAATTAGCCAACTCGTGTTCCACTATTATGGCAAGCAATATAATGTGCTAATCCTCAAATCAAAACTCATCAGTTCAAGCCTCAGCTAGCATGCTTATATTCAGGAGCAAAATCACAAAACCACATTTAATCAGAAAATGAGTTCAAGCCAACTACATTTAACAAGTTTCTAATCCTCAACCCAACCATGTAGGTTCAATCCTAAACTCATCATGCTGCAAAATTCAATCAACTACTGCCATCAATCTCAATTTTTTTTAATCTAACCAAACCCAACCCAGAGAAAGGCATGGGCTTTACCTCAGAGAAGAAGACAAATATCAGAGCTGAGACACAAGCACAGAGCTGAAGATGATTTAGGGCTGAACCATTAAGATCAGAGAAGAGTGTGACAGAGTTTCATCATCAGAACCCGTCATCTTCAGGGGTGTGTCTTCTAGGAGTATAGGTCGTAGGAGAAGACAGATCCTGAGGGAGGCCGATGATGGAAGCTAAGGTAGCAGAGAGGTGACAATTGACAGAGATTTGCCGTAATCTCCCAAAATAACCAGATTAGAAAAGGATTTGCGTATAATGTAACTGGGTCGTTTCCCAACGAATTAATGATCGGTTCAATTTGAACAATAAAACAAAAAAATTGGGGGTTTTGATTCAAAGAGAATAAAAATGAAATAACATAACGAACGAAGTAAACACGAGATTAAACAGATAAATAGAAGATTAACCCGAGATTTCGAATTCCACCACTTCCCTTCCTCGGAAACAACAGTTATTATAACCGAACTCGTGATCGACTGGGCAAACCGAAATCTCGCATTTGCCCGAATTCCCTCAACGAACAATCGTCCAGAATTTATTCGAATCGATGGTGTATCTGCGTACGATCGTACAATGATACTTTAACCTAGTTCGAACTACGTCCTTGGGAAATGTCGATCTCGGGCGTTAAATCTAACACCCAATCCGAAAGTAAATCGAATCCGAAATTACAAAACAGAAACGAATTTGTTACCGTTAAGAACGTGTCCTCTGGATAGTGGAATCCTCAATCCATGGGTCAATCACGGTAGCTTAGCTAGTCATGGTTATGCGAACGAAAATCGAACGAGAAATGAAGAAGTTCATCATGAACACGAAGAACACGATGAACAGAGGAAGAACAGAGATGAGAGAAAATAAAACTTCGTATTTGATTCAAAACTATCTAAAAACGTGAATGAGAGTGTGTTTGTGGCTGCTGCCTCACTTAACCTAAAATGGCAAAACGAAATGGGGCTCCAATCCACAAGTCGGGCCCGAACGAAAATAAAATAAAATGGGCTTTAATTACAAAATTCGAGCCCAAAAATACATATGACTTCGGCTCCAAAATCAACCACCCTCTTGTCCGAATTTGCTCTTCATGTCTTCATAACAATTGTAGCTCTCTGAATCATCTGAAATATGAGATAAAAATGAGGCAAATCCGATGTCTGGTTCAAGAGTTATGGTAAAAATGGTGAAGCAATGTAAAACTAGAATTTATTATTAAATAATAGCTAAAATATAATAAAAGGCCTAAGGCCCAAATAAGTATAAAAGCCATTATTTATTAGCTAAAGAGTCCTAAATTATAAATCAAGAGACAAAAAGTAGTGTATGAAATATTCAATTATCAAATTCCCCCACACTTATCTTTTTGCACTCCCGAGCAAAATTCAAAGAAAAAGACCTAAAGGAGAAACTCTTCTTTTCTAACAATTGCTAACAATGCAAAAATTGAACAAGGGACACAAAGCTCCAAAAGATCAATCAATCAAGAACACAATCCCTTCATCTCAAATTACAATTCATGGTAATCTCAATTAATGATGCTAATCACATAAGATGGTCTCTCAAATGATGCGCTCAATCAATCAATCAATCAATCTCTCAAGTGTTTAAGGTAAATAAGTGTATCGCTCAAATTCTACTCAAGAAATTTGCTCTACCATAAGCTTGCTCAATTTCTACGTCTCCACTACTCATAACACATGCATGCACAAATCAAGAGAGCTTGTTATGAAAGGTTGTAATGGGGTTAGGGTGAAGGTAGGTAATAGTATGGAATGAGAGGTTAAGCACCAAGGAAATTAAAAAGAGCACTAATTAACACAATCATTCTCTATGTAAGAAAATTTTTATTTTACTTATATATCTCCTTTCTTTCTATGTATTTTCTTTCTATATTTCTTCTCTTTTTTTTTCTTTTTCTTTTTTTTTTGCTTTTCTTTCTTTTCTTTTCTTTTTTTTTTTTTTTTGCTTTTCTTTCTTTTCTTTTCTTTTTCTTTTTTTTTTTTTTTGAGAAAAAATGAAACTATACTATATACATAATCACAATGACAAAAGCAAACATCCCCCCACACTTAAATTGTTGCACTCCTGAGCAACCCCCACACTTAAACACAAAACCAAGGTGAAACCAATGCTCAATAAATTTTCAAGGTGCGGAATAAAATGGTTTTTCGCTTAGGCTTGTAATGTAGCTTTGAAAAGAATGAGTCAAAAAGGCACAAAGGGCTAGCAAAGGAATCATAATGCAAGGGAAAGGCTATTTGGCCAAAGTGAGGAAAATAAAAGAAAGAAAACAAGCTTCCATCATACTTATGCACGTAAATGAAAAATGTAGTTTCAAAAAGAAAAGGAGCAAGTTCTAGAGAACACAAATCATGAGCAGATGCACATATGAAAGAAAGAATGGCAAAAGATGAATTCCATTCATGCAGGCCCAAAACCTCACAAGGTCAATACCAACTTAGGCAATCAACAACATCAAATCAACTACCAAGACATGTAATCGAAGAGTCAAGAATGACAGACCAAACGAAATGATCCATTAAAACCAAAATGTCCAAGTTCATAATATGTAGCAATCATAGAAAGAGAGACTGTATTTATTTCAAAAAGCAAAGTAGAAAAAGGAAAACAAATAGAAGAAAGAGGGAGAAAGAAAGAAGAATACTCCCCAAGGGTTTTATGGAGGATAAGTGGCATCAATGAGGAGAATCTCTGCTTCCTCGCCGCTCTTCTTGGGATCCCTCATGAAATGGCTTGAGGCGATGCCCATTGACCTTAAAGGTTAGTCCCGTGGGTGGATCACATAGCTCAACAGCACCAAATGGAAAAATGTTAGTGATCTCAAAAGGGCCATCCCATTTAGATCGAAGCTTACCGTGCATAAACTTCAAACGGGAGTTAAACGAAAGAACTTTTTGGCCCTTACGAAAAATTCTTTCCTCAGAATATGCTTATCATGGAATGCCTTAGTCTTTTCCTTGTATAACCGCGAGCTTTCATAGGCATCCAATCTAAGCTCATCCAACTCTTGCAATTGTAGCTTCCGCTCCATCCCAGACTTGGCCAAATCCATGTTACACTGTTTAATGGCCCAATAGGCTTGATGCTCCAACTCAACCGGAAGATGACATGCCTTACCAAAGACAAGCCGATAAGGAGACATCCCAATCGGAGTCTTGTAGGCGGTGCGATATGCCCACAAAGCATCCTCTAATCGCTTACTCCAATCTTTCCGGTAGAGTTAACAGGTCTTACGAAGGATTTGCTTAATCTCTCTATTTGAGACTTGACTTGACCGTTGGTTTGAGGATGGTATCTTGTGGAGACCTTGTGAAGCACTCCATACTTGCGTAACAAGGCACCCATGCTTCGGTTGCAAAAATGGGAGCCTTGGTCACCGATAATAGCTCTAGGAATGCCAAACCTGCAGAAAATGTTAGACCTAACAAAATCCACCACCACGAAGAATCATTAGTCCTGGCTTTCGCCTCAACCCATTTCGAGACATAATCAACAGCCAAGCAATATGTAAGTATAACCATATGAAGCGGAAATGGACCCATAAAATCAATACCCCAAACATCAAAGATCTCACAAAACAATATAGGGTTACGGGGCATCTCATGCCTACGGGAAATACTCCACTGCTCTCGGCTTATCACATGACTTACAAAACAGGATGGAATCATGAAACAAGGAAGGCCAAAATAATCCACCGTCTAACACTTTCCTAGCAGTTCTTTGGGGTCCAAAATGACCACCACAAAGAGCGGCGGAAGCATGAGCAAAATGCAATATAGAGTGAAACTCATGATCGGGCACACATCTCCTAACTACTTGGTCACTACAAAATTTCCACAGATAAGGGTCATCCCAAACATAATATTTAGACTCACTCTTTAATTTAAGGGTTTGGGCCCTAGTGGAATCTATAGGCAAAACACCAGCTACCAAGTAGTTAACTAGATCGATACCATGGAAGCTTACCTTGCATGTAGAAGGCTGCTCATCGAAATCATCCCGAATAGAAGAGGGGTGAGAGGGAGAATGAGTGATGCGACTCAAGTGGTCACTACCCAGGTTTTGTGCTCCACTGTCTCGAATCTCAACATCGAACTCTTGGAGCAATAACATCCACCGGATGAGTCGTGGCTTAGCATCTGTCTTTTTCAAAAGAAACTTCAAAAAGCATGGTCGAGAAAACAATTACTCTACTTGCTAGCGAGATATGACCTAAACTTATCAAAGGCAAATACAATAGCCAACAACTCTTTCTCGGTAGTGGTGTAATTAGGCGAGCGATCCAAAGTCTTGGAGGCATATGCAATCACATGAGATGCTTTATCAACTCGTTTGTGCCAAGATAGCACCAACCGCATAGTTGGAAGCATCACACATCAACTCAAAGGGGAGGCACCAATCAGGGGCTTGGATCACTGGGGCTGTAGTCAGGCAACGCTTCAAATGATTGAAGGCTGCCTTTTGGCCTTTGCAACGCACCTGGCACCTTTCAGCGTTGTATGGTAAGCATTTTCTCGAGTTTCTAGAGGATCGCATGGAGGTTTTTATGGATGATTTCACCGTATATGGGTCTGATTTTGATGCATGCTTGGCTAATTTGTCTAGAGTTTTGCATAGGTGTATTGAGTCTAATCTTGTGCTGAATTATGAGAAGTGTCACTTTATGGTAGTATAGTGGTAAGTATTCACTTTTCACGCGGGTGACCCGGGTTCGATCCCCCTAAGCGGCGCATATTTTGACGGAGATTTGCCGTAATCTCCCAAAATAACCAGTTAGAAAAGGATTTGCGGTATAATGTAACTGGGTCGTTTCCCAACGAATTCGCAATGGCTCAATTTGAACAAGAATAAAACAAAAAAATTGGGGTTTTGATTCAAAGAGAATAAAAATGAAATAACATAACGAACGAAGTAAACACACGATTAAACGAGATAAATAGAAGATTAACCCAGATTTCGAATTCCACCACTTCCCTTCCTCGGACGAAAACATTATAACCGAACTCGTGATCGACTCAAGGCAAACCGAAATCTCGCATTTGCCCGAAATTCCCTCAATCAACAATCGTCAGAATTTATTCGAATCAGTGGTGTATCTCTGTACGATCGTACAATGATACTTTAACCTAGTTCAACTACGCCCTGGGAAATGTCGATCTGGGCGTTAAATCTAACACCCAATCCGAAAGTAAATCGAATCCGAAATTACAAAACGAAACGAATTTGTTACCGTTAAGAACGTGTCCTCTGGATAGTGGAATCCTCAATCCATGGGTCAATCACAGTAGCTTAGCTAGTCATGGTTATGCGAACGAAAATCGAACGAAAATGAAGAAGTTCATCATGAACACGAAGAACACGATGAACAGGAAGAACGAGATGAGAGAAAATAAAACTTCAGTATTTGATTCAAAACTATCTAAAAACGTGAATGAGAGTGTGTTTGTGGCTGCTGCCTCACTTAACCTAAAATGGCAAAACGAAATGGGGCTCCAATCCACAAGTCGCCCAACGAAAATAAAATAAAATGGGCTTTAATTACAAAATTCGAGCCCAAAAATACATATGACTTCGGCTCCAAAATCAACCGCCCTCTTGTCCGAATTTGCTCTTCATGTCTTCATAACAATTGTAGCTCTCTGAATCATCTGAAATATGAGATAAAAATGAGGCAAATCCGATGTCTGGTTCAAGAGTTATGGTAAAAATGGTGAAGCAATGTAAAACTAGAATTTATTATTAAATAATAGCTAAAATATAATAAAAGGCCTAAGGCCCAAATAAGTATAAAAGCCATTATTTATTAGCTAAAGAGTCCTAAATTATAAATCAAGAGACAAAAAGTAGTGTATGAAATATTCAATTATCAACAATCTTCTTGTAGAGAAGTCGATGGTGGAAGTTCCGGTGACAGAGAAGAAGAGGAAGGAAGATGGCGACGTGGTGGATCGCGATGGGAAGTCCGACGGTGGACGGGGGAGAGAAAGAAGAGGTGGTGGTGGGTCTCGGTGATGGCTGACCTAGGGCGTGGCTTGCATCGACGGTGAGAGAAGGCGGCGGTGAACGGAAGGAAAGCCAACGGAGGAAGAGCGTCGGAGTAGGAGGCGAGGTGGATAGCCGACGGGGATAGACGAATGGAGAGGAAGAAGCGAGAGGTTTTCAGATTAGGGATTTGAGGGGAACAGCCGCGGGTGGAGATCTGGAGAGCTTGGGAGAACGATGAGGTGGGTTGGAGATTAGGGTTTGATGAGAGAAATTACATTTGGGGATTTTAGGGTTTTGAGATTGGGAATAAATGTGGTCCCGGAGGTGGGCCATATTCATTTGGGTGAAATTGGGAATTATGTGCAATGGTGAGGGCCAAGTGGGAAAAAAAATATTAATTTTAACTCTTTTTTTTTAAAAAAAATTATATTTTTTAATTAATTTTTTTATAATAATTTTTTTATTTTTTATTTTTAATTTAAGAGAACCACTTTCCATGGCCGTGGAAACTTTCCGTGGAAAGTGAACACATAGAGCACTTTCCACAGCCAGTTGCAACTTTCCGCGGAAAGTGAACACAGAGAGCACTTTCCACAGCCAGTTGCAACTTTCCGTGGAAAGTGTTGCTGTCAAAAACAAAACCCAACAGCAGAATTGCAAAACACAAGAAACATTCCCAAATACCACAAGAATCACCCAATAAGCTATATACCAATCATTATCAACCAAATGACTCAAGATCAAGCACCTTGAACCATCCAAGACCATAAGGCACACATACACACATATTCATAGGGAATACCACAACACATCAACTTTTGAGCACTCAAGTCATAGTCACAAGTGGATTTCACATAGATAATCAACCAAATGATCACAATAGCCACAGTATTACTCAAAATTAACTAGTTATCACAATTTCACCCCAGAATCATATATATATGAGCTTAGAGTCAAATGAACTTCCCTCAAAAGCATTCCCCTTGGCACTCATGAATTCTTCCTCCTTCATTGATATTACTCCCAGCTACAAAAAGTCCATATCTAAGTTGGGTACCTTCTCTTCCTACAAAACAAAAAGATCAAACATAAACCTACTAAAGAAAAAATAAAGACATACACACACAAAAGGAAAAGATTTGGTTTAGAGCTTGGGTTGCCTCCCAAGAAGCGCTTAGTTTATAGTCTTTAGCTTGACTCTTCATGGTGGTCACTCCTCATTAACTAAGTAGATAGTGGACACAAGCCTATCCACATCTCCGCCCCAATAATGCTTCAATCGTTGACCATTAGCCTTGAATTTTTCACCCTTCTCATTTTCCAGCTCCACATCACCAAATTTAGATGCTTGAACCACAGTGAATGGACCGGAACATCGAGATTTTAGCTTTCCCGGAAATAACCTCAACTTGGAATTATAGAGGAGGACACTTTGACCGAGTTCAAAACTCTTGGGTACGATTTTGCTGTCATGATCCCGCTTGGTCTTTTCCTGTATATCCTTGCATTCTCATAAGCATTGAGGCGAAATTCATCTACCTCGTTGAGTTGAAGTAGCCTCTTCTTCCCCACAGCTTGGGGATCAAAATTTAGCTTTTTGATAGCCCAATAAGCTTCATGCTCCAATTCCACCGGTAGGTGGCATGCTTTCCCAAACACCAAGCGATAAGGGGACATACCAATAGGCGTTTTGAAAGCCGTTCGGTATGCCCATAGAGCATCATCCAACTTGGTAGACCAATCCTTCCTCGTAGTTCCCACCACCTTCTCAAGAATGTTCTTGATCTCGCGAATGGAAAATTTTGCTTGCCCATTACTTTGAGGGTGGTATGGCAATTATACCTTGTGCTTGACACCATATTTCTTCATCAAAGCTTGAAATTGGTGATTGCAAAAGTGAGAACCACCATCACTTATAATTGCTCTAGGTGTTCCAAAGCGAGTGAAGATGTTCTTCTTGAGGAATTTCAACACCATCTTGGCATCATTGGTGACACATGCAGTGGCCTCAACCCACTTGGAGACATAGTCAACTCCAACTAAGATATATTCATTATTAAATGACTTAGGGAAAGGGCCCATGAAGTCAATTCCCTAAACATCAAAGAGTTCAACTTCAAGCATGCTAGTCAATGGCATCTCATTCCTCCTAGATATGTTCCCCACTGTTTGGCCTCTATCGCATTGAAGAGTGAAGGCATATGCATCCTTGAATAGAGTGGGCCAATAGAATCCACTTTGGATGACTTTTGCAGTAGTAAATGTCCACCATATTCATAAGAGTGACAACAATGCAGAATACATTCTTGTCCATTTTCTGGTACACATCTTCAAATGAGTTGATCAGGACACCTCCTGAATAAGTATGGTTCATCCCCAAAATATTTCTTCACTTCATGTAGAAATTTACGCTTTTGGTGAGAATTGAAATACGGAGGTAACACTCCACAAACTAAGTAATTGACAAAATCAGCATACCATGGGTGGGTGATTCATCAACAACGAACAACTGCTTATCAGGGAATGATGCATGAATCATATCTGAATCATCAAGTTTAACTTCAATACTCAACCGTGAGAGATGGTCGGCCACTTGATTCTCGGTGCCTTTTCTATTGATGATGTTCAAATCAAACTCTTGCAGTAGAAGCACCCATTGAATTAGTCTTGCCTTAGAGTCCTTCTTTGTGAGTAGGTATTTTAGAGCTGAATGATCGGTGTAGATAATGACCTTAGTACCCACAATGTAAGGCCGGAACTTCTCACAAGCATAGACTATGGCAAGTAATTCCTTCTCAGTGGTGGTATAATTAAGTTGGGCACAATCAAGAGTCTTGCTAGCATAGTAAATGGGATGAAATAACTTTTCCTCCTTTTGCCCAAGAACAGCACCTACTGCATAATCACTAGCATCAGCCATAATAATGAAAGGTAGAACCCAATCCGAAGCTATCAAGATAGGAGAAGAAATGAGACATTGTTTCAACTCTTCAAAAGCTTTTAAGCACTCCTCATCAAACTTGAATTCTACATCTTTTTCCAATAACTTAGAAAGTGGCTTGGCAATCTTAGAAAAATCTTTGATAAATCTCCTATAGAACCCAACATGACCAAGGAAGCTTCGAATACCCTTTACACTAGTAGGAGGAGGCAATTGCTCAATGATAGCAATTTTGGCTTTATCCACTTCTAGACCCTTCTTGGACACCCGATGGCCAAGTACAATGCCCTCTTGCACCATAAAGTGACATTTCTCCCAATTGAGAATCAAATTGGTTTCTTCACACCGTTTAAGCACCGCATCCAAATTATCCAAGCATGAATCAAAAGATGGACCAAACACAGAGAAATCATCCATAAATACTTCAATGGTCTTCTCAATCATATCAGCAAAGATGGACATCATGCACCTTTGAAATGTGGCAGGAGCATTGCAAAGTCCAAATGGCATTCTTCTGAAAGCGAATGTGCCATAAGGACAAGTGAAAGTAGTTTTCTCTTGATCTTCCGAGGCTATAGCAATCTGATTGTAGCCTAAATACCCATCTAGAAAGCAAAAGAACTCCTGACCAGCTAGCTTGTCAAGCATTTGATCAATGAATGGCAAAGGGAAGTGATCTTTTCTTGTAGCAGTATTAAGCTTCCGGTAGTCCATGCACACCCGCCATCCAGTCACCGTGCGAGTGGGAATTAGTTCATTGTAGGTGTTAGCCACTACAGTCATGCCACCCTTCTTAGGGACACATTGAACTGGGCTCACCCATGAACTATCAGATATGGGATATACTATTGCAGCTGAAAGCCATTTAAGAATTTCCTTCTTGACCACTTCTTTCATAATCGGATTCAAACGCCTTTGATACTCAATGGAAGTTTTGTGATCATCTTCCAATAGAATATTGTGCATACAAATAGAAGGGCTAATTCCCTTGATATCGGCAATAGTCCACCCAATAGCATGCTTGTGTTCTCTTAAGACTCTTAGTAGCTTCTCTTCTTGCAAATTAGATAGGGTAAAAGAGACAATCACCGGTAGAGTGTTAGAATTCCCAAGATAAGCATATTTGAGATGAGAAGGTAGTGGCTTCAACTCTAAAACTGGAGGAACTTCAATAGAAGGCTTCAATGGAGTACTTAAGGCATCAGACACCTCAAGTGGTTCAAAAGGCCTTAGTCTAGAGTGAGGAAATGAGTCGAAATGAAAGAGCTCTTCAATAGCATCTTCATCAAACTCTTCAAAGCACTTCTCACCAATCAAGAATGCCTCTAAAGGGTCTTTAATCATGGAGGCATATGATTCTTGAGGAATAACTGCATCTAATATATCTACAAATGAGCATTGAGCATAATGATCATGAAACTTCAAGGCTTTTTGCATGTTGAATATCACTTGCTCATTATCAACCCTCAACGTGACCTCACCCTTCTCTACGTCAATAAGAGTCCTTGCAGTGGCTAAGAATGGATGCCCAAGGATTAGAGGAATTTTCCAATCAACTTCACAATCAAGCACTACAAAATCCGCAGGGAAGATAAACTTGTCAACTTTCACTAAGTCATCCTCAATGATTCCTCTAGGTCTAGAAATGCTACGATCGGCCAAGAGAAGAGTTACTGTAGTAGGTCTTGGCTCTCCTAAACCCAACTGGTTGAAAACAGCTAGAGGCATCAAATTAATACTTGCACCTAAATCACAAAGAGCTTGACCATTAAAGTTGGTCCCAATATTGCAAGGGATGTAGAAGCTTCCCAGATCTTTAAGCTTAGTAGGTAACTTCCTTTGAATGACCACACTACACTCTTCAGTCAATGCCACAGTCTCAAATTCATTAAATCGCTACTTCTTGGACAAAACATCTTTAAGGAACTTGGCATATTTAGGCATGTTCTCTAAAGCTTCAGCAAAAGGAATGTTCACATGGAGTTGTTTGAACATGTTCACAAACTTTTTGAATTGAGCATCTTCCTCTTTCTTCTTGAACCTTTGAGGGAAAGGTAGTGGTGGCATAAAAGGAGGAGTAGTTGGCTTTCTCATTTTCTCATCATTCATGTCTTGCTCCACCTTCTTGTCTTTGCCCACATCATGCAAACTGTCTTCAATTTTCTTTCTCTTCTTAGTTTCATCTTCCTCCCCTACACTTTCGTCGTCCACATCAACAATCACTTGATCATCTTGCCTTGCTTGAGGAGTACTTGAGCTAGGCCTATTCGGTAACACTTTTCCGCTTCTCAAGTTAATGGCTTTGCATTCATCTCTTCCAACACGTTTGGGATTGGGAATGGTATCACTAGGAAGACTGCTTCTTGACATACCATTCACTTGTGATGGTAGTTGCCCCATTTGCACTTCAAGATTTTTAATAGCAGTTTCATGGAGAGAAAAAGTAGCATTAGTTTCAACCCTTGAAGATTCCACCTCGAGACAAGATTCGAGCAAGCATCTTGTTCGTTTTAGACTCCTCTTCCTTAATAGGAACACCCTTGATTGCATTTGAAAACCCGGGTGGAATAGGCTTGGTGCCATGTAGATCCATGTGGTTGATTCAAACTATTACCTTGACTCAAGAAAAATTGGGATGAGTTCTCCAAGCACTATTGTAGGTTTGTGAATAGGGGTTGCCTTGAGGATTTTGAAACCTGCCCATGTAGTTGATAGATTCAGATGCCATGTAAAGGGGACAATGGTCAGGCATATGGACATCATGGCTTTCGGTGCAGCATGAATAGAATGCACACCTTGAGAAGTGCTCTTGTGCATTTGAGATTCTAGCATATCAAAACGCTTACTCAAAGCGGATAAGAGAGTTGCAATTTGTGAGGAAGAGTCTTCTTTTGCATTGGGCATGGTGCCGGTTAGTCCTCCTGTCATTGTTTTGAGTATTGTTTACGGACAGAACGATCCAACAATCGAATCACCTCATTCACAAGAACATTACGGTATCCTCCATTGGTCATAGAGTCAACCATTGCTTTAGATTGAGGATTAAGTCGAGTACAAAAAATTTGGACTACAACCCATTTTTCCATCCCATGATTAGGGCATTGCTTCATTAACATCTTGTATCTCTCCCAAGCAGCGTAGAGATGCTCATCTGGATATTGTTGAAAACTTAGAAATTCATCCTTAGCTTCCACATATTTGTCATCAGAAAAGAATCGAGCTCTGAACTTAGCTTCAAGATCGGCCCAAGAATGGATAGATCCTTCTGGAAGATTGTTGAACCAGTCTCTAGCCTTGCCTTGTAGAGAAAGAGGGAATAACCGTAGCTTCAAAACATCTTGGGGAACTCCATTTTGCTTGAAAGAATCACACACTTCCAAAAAGTACATCAAGTGCTTGTTGGCATCTTCATTGTAAAGGCCATGGAACATCCCATGCATTTGAAGCATTGTTATCATAACCGGCTTGATCTCAAAGGTACGTGCTTGCATGTCCGGCATCCGAATGCAAGATTGAGGGCCTTGCATATTCCGACTAGCAAAGTCATTGATGCTCTATCATATTCATCATCTGCCATAGTTTTCGAGATGCGAGATTCAACCTCTTCTTCAATGAGAGGCACTTTGTTAATGAGAGGCACTTTGTCCAGTACCACTACCTATCCGTCCGGATGCAAGTTTTGCATATACAAAGATGGTTCCTACAAGAGAAACAAGCAAGAGCGAGTATCAAAATAAAAAAAAAAAGTAAATAAAAGACCAAAAAAAAAAGAAAAATTGTATTCCTAACTAAAAGCTCAAGCGAAATTTACTAACACAAGCCAAAGGTTGACCAAAGGATTTGTTTGCACAAATCCCCGACAACGGTGCCAAAAAACCAAGAGCGAGTATCAAAATAAAAAAAAAAGTAAATAAAAGACCAAAAAAGAAAAGAAAAATTGTATTCCTAACTAAAAGCTCAAGCGAAATTTACTAACACAAGCCAAAGGTTGACCAAAGGATTTGTTTGCACAAATCCCTGACAGCGGTGCCAAAAAACTTGTTCGCCTCGCAAGAAGTACGAGTTTCGCAAGTAATAAAGTGATAAATAAAGTATCGTTCCCACGAGGATTTGTTTAACAAATTGGTCCAAAAAGAGGCTTAGTGAATTTCATCAAGTTGAGCTAAAAACAACGTTTTGAGTTGGAATGAGAATTTTTAAAGACTTTTTTCTAACACTAAAAATTGAATAAGACAAATGACTTTTGACTTCAAGAATAATGGAGTCTAGGATTCTTCTTCCCTTTTTTGCATTTCATAAAACTTGGTTAACTTCCTCTCTAGTAGCATTTCAATACATACATGTGTTAGTCTAGGATTCAAAAAGACTTGAAACGCTCTCTCAAGTCAAGATCAAGTTTCTCTTCTTACTAAAATGCACAATCTCTTGCTACAATTAGTAAGAATCAATATTTAAGAAACAACCCTAATGTGACAATGCAAGGTTAGTAAATATATCTCTATTTTACCAACAAACCATACATTTATCAAGTAAACTTCAAGACAAGCATGATTTCAATCAAGTTCTACACCTAGATTAGCTCTCTCGAGTCAAAACCTATGTGAATAAATCATCTAAATGGAGGCCAATCACTTAGAAGCATTAAGCCTAGGTTGAAATCAACACATGTGTATATTTATCTACCAAAAGAGAGGAAACTCCAAGTATTAATCCATAGAAAGGGTCAAAAGAACCCTAGAATGAAAGGTTTAGCTACTCATGTTCAACTACAATGAGAGTCTAATCAAAGAAACTGAATACATGAAGAAACTAGGAAGAAAAGAGAAGAAAAGAGGAAGAACCAAGGTGAAATCCCTAAAATCTCTCTTAGGTTGAACACCCAAGCCTCCAAGATTGTCCAAATCTCTCCCAAGCTCTTCCCTTGTGTGCCCACTTGTTTCCTTAGGTCAAGAGTATGTTTTTTGGCCTTTCCCTTTAGGTTAAATAGGGTTTTTCTGTTTCTGAAATGAAAAATGTGCAGCTGTACTTTCTGCATTTTTTACGACTAGCTACGGCGAGTTGTGACTTTCCACGGAAAGTACTGGTTGCGGCCAGTTGTGACTTTCCACGGAAAGTACTGGCTACGGCCAGTTGTTGACTTTCCACGGCCGAGTTGTTGACTTTCCACAGACCGGTTGTTGACTTTCCACGGCCGGTTGCACAGGTTCTTCTAGCTTTGCCGCTTCACCTCTTTTATTTCTTTCCTTGTTTCTTGGTTCTTATAGAGCTTAAAAACTTGTCTCTATCTTCCTACAAAAGAGGAAACAATTCTCAATTCTCAATTGCATCATAAACTCTATCATAACAAGAATTTCTTTGATTTTTGCCTCATACTTTTGATATGCACATTTTCCTCTATGACTTCATTTCTATGCACATTTTGAACCAAAAATAGGTAAAAGGAGAGAGAAAATGTGCTGGAATATTGTCAATTTCTAAGAGTTAACAGATATGGATGGTCAAAATTTCTTGCTTGGAGGGCAAGGAATTTTTACTTTTGTTGGCCTATAATTGCTCTTGTACTTTGCCTATTCAAAATCAAACTTAATACCCCAAGTTGCTATTTGTCCAACTAAGGTTTTTCCTTTGACTTTGGCATTTCACATGTGAATGTTTGTGTAAGCTTCCTCCTTCCCTTCTTTTAGGCAGTGCATGTTATTAGGCTTAATGGGGAAGATTTTGTGTTGTAATGATGCCTATTTGACTCTCGCATACTACATTGGCTTCTCAAGTAAGCCTCTTGTCTTCATCATGAATGAATCTTCTTGAGCAAGCTTCTTGATTATCTTCCTATGTAAGCTTCTTGACTTATTTATGTGACAAGCTTCTTGAATACTCTTCCCTTCTTATTTCCTCAAAAATGCAGGGAACCCTTATTAGTCCAGGAAATGTCATGTGCATATCTATTTTATCACATTTTTGCTTAGCTAATTGTCCCATACATTAGGACATAGCTAAATGGCATTTTTACCAACTGATTAACACTGTATAAGTGTTTTGTGCCCTTCTGTACTGACACTTTAATTTCTATGGCCCTTGAGCTCTTGGTCAAAATACTCACGCAAAAGGGAGTGCAAAACATCTTAAAATAATATTCTCCATTTTTCCAGCTTTTATATGATTTACCTTAGAGTGTGAGAAAGATTATATGCAGTATGCTTTAGTGTTTATCTTAGTCCACTTCTAAGACGTAAGATTGACTGTAACTCTTTATCATCAAGGTTGCATACTCACAGTGTATAAGTGAGAATAACATGGTAAGAGAATTGTAGAGGCTTCACAAGTGCCTGGATTAAACTTTTGGGATTGTAGTGGTTCTCAAGTACCCGGTTTAAACTTGAGGGAGAGAGTGAATTGAACATATTAGGGGGAGCCTGGGGACTAGACGTAGGTTATCAAAGATTGGACCGAACAAGTATAAATCATAGTTTGCACATTCTCTTCCAATCTCTTACATTTTCATCATGAACAATTTATATATTTGGTTATGCAATTCTGGATTATTATTGTTATACTAATTATTGCTTATTTCCTACCATTGACATGCAAAAAGATTTTTAAAATTTATATCTTACACCCAATTCACCCCATCTTTGGTGTCAGCCAGTTGTAACAACGCTCAATGTTCTCACTAAGTCAGTGGTAGACTAACAGAGATTTGCTGTAATCTCCCAAAATAACAGTTAGAAAAGGATTTGCGGTATAATGTAACCTGGGTCGTTTCCCAACGAATTCGCGATCGGTTCAATTGAACAAATAAAAAAACAAAAAATTGGGGGTTTTGATTCAAAGAGAATAAAAATGAAATAACATAACGAGCGAAGTAAACACAGATTAAACGAGATAAATAGAAGATTAACCCAGGATTTGAATTCCACCACTTCCTTCCTCGGACGAAAACAGTTATAACCGAACTTCGTGATCGACTCGGGCAAACCGAAATCTCTGCATTTGCCCGAAATTCCCTCAACTGAACAATCGTCCAGAATTTATTCGAATCGTGGCGTATCTGCATACGATCGTACAATGATACTTTAACCTAGTTCGAACTACGTCCTTGGGAAATGTCGATCTGGGCGTTAAATCTAACACCCAATCCGAAAGTAAATCGAATCCGAAATTACAAAAAACGAAACGAATTTGTTACCGTTAAGAACGAGTCCTCTGGATAGTGGAATCCTCAATCCATGGGTCAATCACAGTAGCTTAGCTAGTCATGATTATGCAGAACGAAAATCGAACGAAATGAAGAAGTTCATCATGAACACGAAGAACACGATGAACGAGAGGAAGAACAGATGAGAGAAAATAAAACTTCGTATTTGATTCAAAACTATCTAAAAACGTGAATGAGAATGTGTTTGTGGCTGCTGCCTCACTTAACCTAAAATGGCAAAACGAAATGGGGCTCCAATCCACAAGTCGGGCCCGAACGAAAATAAAATAAAATGGGCTTTAATTACAAAATTCGAGCCCAAAAATACATATGACTTCGGCTCCAAAATCAACCGCCCTCTTGTCCGAATTTGCTCTTCATGTCTTCATAACAATTGTAGCTCTCTGAATCATCTGAAATATGAGACAAAAATGAGGCAAATCCGATGTCTGGTTCAAGAGTTATGGTAAAAATGGTGAAGTAATGTAAAACTGGAATTTATTATTAAATAATGGCTAAAATATAATAAAAGGCCCAAGGCCCAAATAAGTATAAAAGCCATTATTTATTAGCTAAAGAGTCCTAAATTATAAATCAAGAGACAAAAAATAGTGTATGAAATATTCAATTATCAAATTCCCCCACACTTATGTTTTTGCACTCTGAAAGCAAAATTCAAAGAAAAAGACCTAAAGGAGAAACTCTTCTTTTCTAACAATTGCTAACAATGCAAAAATTGAACAAGGGACACAAAGCTCCAAAAGATCAATCAATCAAGACCACAATCCCTTCATCTCAAATTAGAATTCATGGTAATCTCAATTAATGATGCTAATCACATAAGATGGTCTCTCAAATGATGCGCTCAATCAATCAATCAATCAATCTCTCAAGTGTTTAAGGTAAATAAGTGTATCGCTCAAATTCTACTCAAGAAATTTGCTCTACCATAAGCTTGCTCAATTTCTACGTCTCCACTACTCATAACACATGCATGCACAAATCAAGAGAGCTTGTTATGAAAGGTTGTAATGGGGTTACGGTGAAGGTAGGTAATAGTATGGAATGAGAGGTTAAGCACCAAGGAAATTAAAAAGAGCACTAATTAACACAATCATTCTCTATGTAAGAAAAATTTTATTTTACTTATATATCTCCTTTCTTTCTATGTATTTTCTTTCTATATTTCTTCTCTTTTTTTTTTTTTTTTTTTTCTTTTGCTTTTCTTTCTTTTCTTTTTTTTTCTTTTGCTTTTCTTTCTTTCTTTCTTTCTTTCTTTTTCTTTTTTTCATTTTTTTTTTGAGAAAAAAATGAAACTATACTATATACATAATCACAATGACAAAAGCAAACATCCCCCCCATACTTAAATTGTTGCACTCCTGAGCAACCCCCACACTTAAACACAAAACCAAGATGAAACCAATGCTCAATAAATTTTCAAGGTGCGAGAATAAAATGGTTTTTCGCTTAGGCTTGTAATGTAGCTTTGAAAAGAATGAGTCAAAAAGGCACAAAGGGCTAGCAAAGGAATCATAATGCAAGGGAAAGGCTATTTGGCCAAAGTGAGGAAAATAAAAGAAAGAAAACAAGCTTCCATCATACTTATGCACTTAAATGAAAAATGTAGTTTCAAAAAGAAAAGGAGCAAGTTCTAGAGAACACAAATCATGAGCAGATGCACACATGAAAGAAAGAATGGCAAAAGATGAATTCCATTCATGCAGGCCCAAAACCTCACAAGGTCAATACCAACTTAGGCAATCAACAACATCAAATCAACTACCAAGACATGTAATCGAAGAGTCAAGAATGACAGACCAAACGAAATGATCCATTAAAACCAAAATGTCCAAGTTCATAATATGGAGCAATCATAGAAAGAGAGACTGTATTTATTTCAAAAAGCAAAGTAGAAAAAGGAAAACAAATAGAAGAAAGAGGGAGAAAGAAAGAAGAATACTCCCCAAGGGGTTTATGGAGGATAAGTGGCATCAATGAGGAGAATCTCTGCTTCCTCAGGCTGCTGCTGGGATCCCTCATGAAATGGCTTGAGGCGATGCCCATTAACCTTAAAGGTTCGTCCCGTGGGTGGATCACATAGCTCAACAGCACCAAATGGAAAAATGTTAGTGATCTCAAAAGGGCCATCCCATTTAGATCGAAGCTTACCAGGCATAAACTTCAAACGGGAGTTAAACAAGAACTTTCTCCCACGAGAAAATTCTTTCCTCGAATATGCTTATCATGGAATGCCTTAGTCTTTTCCTTGTATAACCGAGCTTTCATAGGCATCCAATCTAAGCTCATCCAACTCTTGCAATTGTAGCTTCCGCTCCATCCCGGACTTGGCCAAATCCATGTTACACTTTGTTTAATGGCCCAATAGGCTTGATGCTCCAACTCAACCGGAAGATGACATGCCTTACCAAAGACAAGCCGATAAGGAGACATCCCAATCGGAGTCTTGTAGGCGGTGCGATATGCCCACAAAGCATCCTCTAATCGCTTACTCCAATCTTTCCGGGTAGAGTTAACGGTCTTTTGAAGGATTTGCTTAATCTCTCTATTTGAGACTTCGACTTGACCGTTGGTTTGAGGATGGTATCTTTGTGGAGACCTTGTGAAGCACTCCATACTTGCGTAACAAGGCACCCATGCTTCGGTTGCAAAATGGGAGCCTTGGTCACGATAATAGCTCTAGGAATGCCAAACCCGCGAGAAAATGTTAGACCTAACAAAATCCACCACCACGGAAGAATCATTAGTCCGAGTGGCTTTCACCTCAACCCATTTCGAGACATAATCAACAACAATATGTAAGTATAACCATATGAAGCGAGGAAATGGACCCATAAAATCAATACCCCAAACATCAAAGATCTCACAAAACAATATAGGGTTAAGGGCATTTCATGCCGACGGAAATACTCCTCGCTCTCGACGGTTATCACATGACTTACAAAAGATGGGAATCATGAAACAAGGAAGGCCAAAATAATCCACCTCTAACACTTTCCTAGCAGTTCTTTGGGGTCCAAAGTGACCACCACGAGCGAAAGCATGAGCAAAATGCAATATAGAGTGAAACTCATGATCGAGGCACACATCTCCTAACTACTTGGTCACTACAAAATTTCCACGAGATAAGGGTCATCCCAAACATAATATTTAGACTCACTCTTTAATTTAAGGGTTTGGGCCCTAGTGGAATCTATAGGCAAAACACCAGCTACCAAGTAGTTAACTAGATCGGCATACCATGGAAGCTTACCTTGCGGTGAAGAAGCCGCTCATCGGAAATCATCCCGAATAGAAGAGGGGTGAGAGGAGAATGAGTGATGCGACTCAAGTGGTCGGGCTACCCAGTTTTGTGCTCCACTTGTCTCAAATCTCAACATCGAACTCTTGGAGCAATAACATCCACCGATGAGTCGGGGCTTAGCATCTGTCTTTTTCAAAAGAAACTTCAAAGCGGCATGGTCGAGAGAAAACAATTACTCTACTTGCTAGCGATATGACCTAAACTTATCAAAGGCAAATACAATAGCCAACAACTCTTTCTCGGTAGTGGTGTAATTAGATCAGGCGGGATCCAAAGTCTTGGAGGCATATGCAATCACATGAGATGCTCTATCAACTCGTGCCAAGATAGCACCAACCGCATAGTTGGAAGCATCACACATCAACTCAAAGGGAGGCACCAATCGGGGCTTGGATCACTGGGGCTGTAGTCGTAGCAACGCTTCAAATGATCGAAGGCCGCCTTGCAAGCATCATCAAATACAAAGTCGGTGTCCTTATGCGAAGGTTGGACAAGGGTCGGGCGATCTTGCTGAAATCCCGAATGAAACGCCGATAGAAACCTGCATGACCAAGAAAAGAGCGAACTTCCCGCGAGATGCGGGGTAAGGCAAAGCAAATAATTACATCTATCTTAGCGGGATCTACCTCAATCCCTTTCCTAGACACTATGTGTCCCAAGACTATACCCGACTCAACCATAAAGTGACACTTCTCATAATTCAAGACAAGATTAGACTCAATACACCTATGCAAAACTCTAGACAAATTAGCCAAGCATGCATCAAAATCGACCCATATACGGTGAAATCATCCATAAAAACCTCCATGCAAATCCTCTAGAAACTCGAGAGAAAATGCCGACCATACAACGCGAAAGGTGCCGGGTGCGTTGCAAAGGCCAAAAGGCATCCTTCGGTAGGCATATGTTCCAAAGGGGCATGTGAAGGTCGTCTTCTCTTGATCCTCGGGAGCAATATGGATCTGGAAGTATCCGGAGTAGCCATCCAAGAAGCGAATGGGACTTGCCCGACCAATCGCTCTAACATCGATCAATGAAAGGTAGAGGGTAATGATCCTTGCGAGTGGCTTGGTTGAGTCTCCTATAGTCGATGCAAACTCTCCAACTATTCTGAACTCGAGTAGGAATGAGCTCATTCTTCGATTGGCTACCACGGTGACTTCGATTTCTTAGGAACCACAGGACCGGCTAACCTTGGCTATCGAAATGGGATAGATGATACCGCTTGCGAAGCTTAGTGACCTCCTTCTTCACCACATCAAGGATAAGAGGATTAAGGCGTCTGGGGTTGCCTCACCGGTTTAGAGTCCTCTTCCAATAGAATGCGATGCATACATGGAAGGGCCGATGCCAACCATATCGGCTAATGTCCACCCAATGGCTTTCTTGTTCGCCCTCAATAAGCTTAGCGCTTCTCTTCTTGGTCGGAAGAAGATTATTTGCCACAATGATCGGCAACCGTTCATCCATCTCCGAAATGCATACTTTAGGTGATCTGGAAGGGATTTCAGCTCAAGCTTGGGTGGTTGCTCGGTGGAGGAAGAAGCTTGGGTGGTTGTTGCAACAACTCGATGTCATCACACCGAAATGCCTCGAAACCACATTCAAAGAAACGAAGGACCAGTGTCTATACATACTCAATGTTAACATCGAATCAAGCTCATCAAAATTAGAGTTAAGCTCATCAAAATCGAATCGATGCACATTAGGATCGGGTGAAGCTCAAACTCGGAATCAATATCGAATCCACATGTAATGTAGAATCACCAAGCAAGTCAATCACCAAATAATGCGGCATTAAGCAAATCGGTGCAAACAGAGCACCATTCATTATCAAGACATGCACAAATGGGAGAATCACTCTCGGATGCAAAATCGATAATCAAGACACCAATCGGCAATAACATCATCCACAAAAGATCATCAATCACATCAATGCGAGAAAACGAGAATGTTCTTCCCTAGGATGTCTCATGGCATCAAAAATATTGAAATTCACGGATATATCACCAAACTCCATGGAAAGAGTACCGAATGCACATCTATCTTAGTCCTAGCGGTTTTCATGAAAGGCCTCCCTAGAATGATAGGTGATCTACTACTTGGGAGACTCATCCTCCATATCTAAGATGTAAAAATCAGCAGGAAATATCGGTTCATTAACCTTGACTAATACATCCTCAACTAAACCGGAGAAGGATGAACATTACTCCTATTAGCTAGCTGAACAACAACACCAATGGGACGTAAAGGACCAAGACCAAGAGATTTATAAATAGATGCGCAGGCATGACATTAATAGAAGCACCTAAATCTAGCATGCAATCATCAAATCTATAGTTACCAAAATAGCAAGGGATAGAAAACGTCCCCGGATCCTTGCACTTGCGAGGCATCGTAAATTTGGATGAGTCTTGATACATTCGGTTCAAACTCACTCGTTCACTCCCCTTGATCGCCTCTTATTGGTGCACAACTCCTTCGAAACTTGGCATATTTAGGAATTTGTTTGATCGCATCTAAGAGAGGAATGTTGATCTCTACTCTTCGAACGTCTCAAGTATATCCTTCTCTTGTGCTTTTTCTCGCAACTTCTTAGATTGAACTGCTCTCGAGGGAAAGGAAGAGGAATAGGGATGTCTTCCTCTTCACCTTGCTGCACTTTGCCTTTTTATTTTAGAGTCAATCTTCACATTTTCGACTCTCTTTCGATGTGGAAGTCACATCTCGCAGCCGGTTTAGGTTCCTTCCATTGCTTGCCGAACGAAGGGAGATAGCACTCACATTCCCCTTAGGATTAGGAATTGTTTGTGAAGGAAGAGTGTTGGATCCCCGAGGTTGAAGCTGGTTCAATGAGGTTGCCAACCGCCCAATCTGTGTTTGCAAACTCGAATGGAAGTGTCGGTTCTTGTTGGAACCGCATATTGGCGTGACAAATTGCTTCATCATATCCTCAAGGAGGAACCACCACTACCACTACTACTAGCCTGTTGTTGTGTTGCCTTGTGGAGGTGCACATATGGCTGGTCGAGGAGGTGGTGCTAGCAAAGGCAAAGGAGGTGCAGATTCTTTGTTGGAAATTACGTGGTCTATCTTGTCTCTCTCGTTGGTAATTCCCAATTTTGCTTGATATTGGTTACTCGGTTCGATTCTGGTTCCAACGGAAATTGGGGTGATTTCTCCAACCAGGATTGTAGGTGTTGGAGAAGGCATTATTGTAAATGGAGCTATATACCCAAGGGGGTGAATTGGGTATTTTAAAAATCTTTTAGAAATATGCTCTGTTTTGAAGAAATGAAACCGAGAGATAGACAGAGGAGGAAGGGAAGGAAAGCTTGCACAATAGAAATTATCCTGGTTCGATCTTATCTTTGACCTACATCCAATCCCCAAGCCACACTTGGGATTTTCAATCCACTATACTTTCACAAACTGATTACACACTCGTACTCAAGAGTAGTTCTCTCTCTAGAACTCACTCCCCTTACAAGTTGTAATCAATACACCCAACCACCAAGTCCCCGACTTGTGGTTATCTCAATCAATAAATGATTTACGAGATAGAAACTCTCTCTAAGAGTAGATGATAATAAACACCGAAGCTTATAATGTCAAAAGACAGAATACAAGTGAAAACGAAAGGTAGTTGAGAAAATTGAATGCTTGTGCGTTTTCGGTTGTTGTGTCGGTTGGGAGGACTTGAATGCAGTCCTATTTATACTCGAGAGATCGGTAGATGACCGTTGCAACTTCAATAGATCCGTTGGAGAAACTACGCAAGGTTAGGAAGTGAGTTTAGGCATCTTCTCTCTCTAATCTCGGCTTAATCCAAATTTGGGCAAGAAGACTGTGTTGATCTTCGCAAATATATCCGTTGGAAACACGGTTGCTTGATGTAGTAAACATTCTTTAATGCTTTGCAATCGTGTGCGAGATCAAATACCCAAAGTAATGCAACTCTCATCCCGGTGCATTTAATGCTCGACCATTTTTTGCTCTTTGCTTTATCTCTCTAAAATCATTCTCTAAATCACCCGAAACTCACTAATAAAGTCATTAAGCATAGCTAAGAGTAGTAGAGAATGTTCCCCGGAAAGTATTTTGTTCAAGCAAGATCACTTTGCAAAAACGTAGAAACTGGATTTCAAAATCGGCGTTGGAAACTCGAGTTTGTTCAAAAACTCGAGTTTTCAACTGTGCACTTAAGTCTAAACTCGAGTTTCAAAACTAAACTCGAGTTTTCAACTTCCGAGAGTAAAGTCGTGTCTCGAGCTTTTGAACTAAAGTTTAAATGAATCTCAAAACTCGAGTTTCCAAAACCAAACTCGAGTTTTGGAATGTTAGTGAAAATGGTATGTTGTAGTCCGAAACTCCAAGACTTGAGTTTCAAAATAAAACTTGAGTTTTCATAGACTCGAAAAAAGTGAGTTGTTCTCTGTTTGACCAAAACTCGAGTTTTGGAATCAAAACTCGAGTTTTCATATTATCATGAAAAACTATGAAAACTTGTAATGCTCTCGGGTTGGCCAAAACTCGAGTTTTAAAATCAAAACTCGAGTTTTCATTTTATCATGAAAACTTTGAAAACTTGTAGTGCTCTCGGGTTGGCAAAACTCGAGTTTTAAAATCAAAACTCGAGTTTTCATTTTATCATGAAAACTTTGAAAACTTGTAGTGCTTTCTCGGGTTGGCCAAAACTCGAGTTTTAAAATCAAAACTCGAGTTTTCATTTTATCATGAAAACTTTGAAAACTTGGTGACAAGGCGAGACGAGTTTGAAAAACTTAAAAAGACTTTGTTCTGTCAAAACTCGAGTTTGCCATGCTAAACTCGAGTTTTGCACGTCACCAAATTGGCCATTTAAACCAAGACCAAAACTCGAGTTTTGAAAAAAAAAACTCGAGTTTTTGTCATGTTAGTAAATTTTTCAATTTTCTAAGACAAAACTCTTAGTCGTGGTGTACAATTGTCACTCATCATCAAAACACATAGAGAACTAACATTCTCCCCTTTTTGATGATGACAACACTTGTAAACTGAATTCCAAGAATTTGAAAAGGAATCATTGGCTTTTGAAATTTGAGGAGGATAGTATTCAAAACTTGTGCAGATGAGAGATAGACAAGCAAAAGCTATGATAGGATTGATAGTTTCATTCATAAAGCTAGAGTTGTACAATTCATTAAGAACCAAAGAACAACAATAGCGAATGACAAAAGTACCAAATTAAGTAAAATAAAACATCATGCAAAGACTAAATACGTAAACTAAAGCTAATTCAGTTCAAAAGACCCAAACTCCCAAACAACTATTAATCCACTTTCTCTCCCCTTTGTCATCTTCAAATTGGGGAAAAGAAGGATGGAAGAACAGTTGATGGTGGGAGAAGAAGGGGAAGGCAACACAACAAATGGTTGGGGTAGTAGGAGAGGGAGAGGAATCGGAGTAAGAGCTCGAAGAGTGGGAGTGGAGGGGGAAGGTAAAATAATAGTAGCGAGGGGTAGATGGGTTAGGCAGGTTGTAGGAAAAGTGAAGGAGGGGGAAGATGGAGT